>CM034147.1:50892459-51073982 GCA_019776745.2 Taxus chinensis
GGAGCTCATGAAGCAGCTTGAGTTATCTGAGTTCAAGCCAATGGAGGTCAGGTATGCAGAATTGATGGAATTAGAAGAAATCAGAGAACATGCAGTTCAGACGATTGAAAAGGATCAGGCCGTAGTAAAAAGATGGTTTGATAAGAGAGCTAGAGCAAGAACCTTCCAGGAAGGGGACCTGGTTCTGAAATGGGATGCAGATCAGGCAAAACCGGGGAGACATTCCAAGTTTGATGCCATCTGGAGTGGTCCCTACATGGTCACGGGATGCAAAAATAGTAATGCTTTCCAATTTTCTGCATTGGATGGAGAGGAACTTCAGATCCCGGTTAACGGAATCTATCTTAAACATTGCTACTAAGAGAAACGTTTTGCCCTTGTAAATATTAGTTTAGAGTTTTCTTAATTCCTCTAAGTGCGTATGCACATTGTCCTGTTGTAGTTAGGTTTCTATTTCCCTAAGTGCTTTGGCACAGGTTTTGCTGCTCTTAGGTTGTTTTCTACAGTTCAGGGTGTTACTGGAGAGGAAGTTGCAGTATCAGGCTTGTTTCAGGTTAGTGCTTAACTCCATGCCCAATGGACCGCTAAAAGGCCACTGATCTTCTACCTAGCAGGCAGGTGACCCCCCTGAGTCGTCAAAACTGTTATCAAATTTCCCCCCCTAGGGTAAATTTTGATAACATGCATCAAAGGTGGCAGAAAGGCAAATAGGTTGATTCAGAAAAAAGTGAAAAAATTGGCTAAGTCCTGCTAAAGGGAGCAACTGGGACATTTGGGACGTCAAGGCGCGGATCGGCCGAAAAGCCTCCAAGCGGCCCAAATTGCATTTGGGACAATCGGGCCAGAAGTACGCGAAAGGCGCGAAAAGCCGATCCGGCCGAAGGAGGAGGAAGAAATTGGCTAAGTGTTGCTCAGGACGTTTGGGATAGAAAGGCCCGAACCGGCCGAACCAGGTGAAATAAGCACAAAGGGCCCAAAAACAAAGTGGGACAAGTGGTACAAATGGGCCCGAACCGGCCAAACCGGGTGAAATTGTCCCAAGCGGTCCAAAGGAAAATGGAACAATCGGGCTAGAGGTACACGAACCGGTCGAATCGGCCGAAATTGTCACAAAGGGTCCAAAATCAAATGGGACATCCGGGATAGATGGATGCGAAGTACGCGGAAGACCCGGCAGGCCCGAGAACCAACCAAAAGATGCCACGTGTCTCAAGGAGAAAGGTTAAAAAGTGAAAGGGGCAAGGTTTGAAGCGCTGGCCTGAGCCAATAGGAATTGGGCACGTGTCCAATAGAGCAGTAAAGTGCGGAGCTCGGGAGGAAGTTAGAGAATTTGGTTGAGTTCCCCAAAAAAGGGCTAAAAGTAAAGGAAGCCCCGCGCCCTGTCCTCCAACAAGATCATGCCACGTGTCATCCAAATGGCGGGAGCGCGGGAAAGGGGTGAAAAAAGTCCCAAAATCATTAAAAGTCAAAATTTCAAAGGACAACCCACCGAAAAGACGGAGGAGAGAGAATTGCTCATCCTATCAGAGCGTGCCACGTATCATCCAAGTGGCAGAGCGCGGGAAGAAATTCAAAATCCGTTTTCACCTGTTCCGTGCCCTAAAAGTTCAGATCGACATAACTTTAGATCCAGAGCTCAGATTTGCGCGTTCTTTATATCAATGGAAAGCTTGTGAGATTCTCTACATGTTTCTAGGGTCAATCTTGCATTTTGGTTCAGTTTGAAGAAAGAAAATCAGAAGATGCCTCTGGCATGAAATAATAAGCAGAAGTGATGCTCAACTAACAACTTTAATGCAGCGGACAGTTCGCCGCCTCTGCTAGACAGCTCGTCGTTTTGCCGAGATCCGCCGCTTCCATCATTTTGAGATGAGTTAAGTGCATTCTGGAGGTGGTTGGGACAGATTTCGAATTCCTCTCTCTTTTCTCTCTCATTCTTCCTATAAATTGTAAGGAGGGGCTTCCTTCTAATGTTGGACATTCTTGTTTTGCAACCCCTCCCTTCTCTCCTGCTTGTAGGAGAATTCGTGGAGTTTTCAAACCTCCCATATAGACTGTAACACCATTTTTTTCCTTTTGGCCATTGCAATGTATTGAATCAATCCTTGAGCAATATATATATGTCTGTGATTGAACTTAAATCCTCTCATGTATTCATTGTTGTCATTATGATCTCTCATTGCACTTCGGTTACCTGTGCATGGTGTGGTATTGCATCTATATGATCTGTGTTTATGTTGCAAAGCTTATGTTCTTCATTCCTCGGTGCATCACCTCCTTAGCTTAGGTTTATTTATATGCATTTCTCTCTCCCTGTCTCCTTGGTAGTTAGTTTAGTTTTTCTTGGGTAAACCTCTACGTTTCATTTGTGCATCTAAACAGAGGAATAGGAACCAACCTTTCTCTAGAGAATTTTTTCTCTTTTTTTCAAGTCCCACACTTGGAGAAAGGATTCAATGTTATGCAATCACACTGGATATTAGTTTGATCAACCTAGAAATCTGATCAACATCCAGGGGTGCTGTGATTTTGCATCAACAGTAACTAAGTACTTAAGGCACAAAGCCTTGTGATGTGTAGAATTAGGGTGCAAAGGCACACACAGAAGTAATTATTGGAGAGGCATGAAGGCACACACCATGGAAGAATGGAGCCAAGACTTAGTAAGTTTTGGGTAACAAGAAAAGATGCGCATAGGGAGTGAATGGAAAAGTGACCAGATACAAATTTGAATAAGCTATGGAGACTTGCAACTCAAGAAAAGGATATTTCAGGCATTAATACGGTTATCATGAAAGGTGTAGACATCAAAATTGGGTCACACTCCCCTTGGTCCCTCGTAAAATAACCAGTTCAAACATGGGCACCTAACCATAGCCCCTTTCACTCCACATTAATATTAATTTAATGATTTTAATTAAATTAATACTCATCCTCACAAATTTCATTATTTAATTGTCTTAATTAACCTAGTTACCACCTCACCTAGCCATCTCACCCTAGACCTATTCTTGGCATTTTCTCATAACTAACTACAGCTGTCTTACTTTCCTTAATGAGCTAATATTTGGTCTAACCCTAAAATCATATGCCTAATATTTCTCTAACCACATTCCCGTTCATTAGAAGGAAAGCTTTCATTTTGATCTTTGACAACAAACCAACTTGGCCCAAAAAATTAGAAAGATCTTCCCATTTTAGTAAACCTAGGGAATCCCACCTTAACTGACACTGGTCAGACCTAAATTGACACTAGTCAAGATGGAACCATCATCGGTTACCATTTATTCACCTTAACAACCTTTTTTGATAGGTTGGGACATTTTGGACTAGAGGAGAGAGATCAGAACTGCATGCACGCAGAACTGACATCCTTCCATGCAACCAGACATTCATAGCTAGCACGAGGACAAATCCAAAAGCATTGCACTCATGGAAGCATTCTGGGATTCACTGCTATGCTCCCAAATACCATCCTTCTAATCAAATATCATTACCATTCAACCATCCAATCTGTATCACATTAAGTGTATCCCTAACCAGCATTGTTATTTCAATTAGTAGCTTTTGTTAGTCCTATTATGAATCTACACTTTACGTGCTCATTCTTCTATCCCTTACCAACATGTAACCCAACCATTTCCTTACCCACACCACCAAATCACCCATCCTCACCTAATATTCATCCCTAAATACACCTGAGACTTCTATAAACCTCCTTATCCACCCTACCATCTCTATCAAATCCTATATCAAACCTTGTAATTAGATCTCTTTTAGTTTCATACACCCTGACCTTACCGATGCCGGTTACCCATAACCATCGTTAGTTCTGTATAAAGCATCACCGGTCATACAAGACTGACATCAGTTTCTGTGTTTTATACCTTGCCCAAGAATAGAACCAAACAACCTCCTACTAATTGACCTAAACAACCCAAAATCAGACCTTGATAGTCCCAGTACCTTGATAGTCACCTCATCCTTTAGATCCAACTTTAGCCTAGCCTGTTGTGATTGGATTTGCTTATTGTACTTAAATGAGATACCTAAATCATATCAACTACAATAGGAATTTACTTATTTCTTGCATTAATTTGTTTTAAACAATGGATTGAAAACATCTAGGAAGCATGACACTTCCCAGAACTAGCATACACTAGGTAGTCCAATGTCATATATCATTTAACTTCTCTTTTGTGGTCTTGTTTTCTATTACAGGTAGTTCCTCCTAGCCAAAAGGAATATCTCACAATTAGCATTGGGTCAAGAATTCAGAACACGCACATCAACCTCCAACTAACCCATTTAACAAGTATTCCTCCTAGCCCATAACCCTATCTGTTTCGTCATTCAAAAACGTAAAAAAAATGGTGAAACATTTTGGCACGCTAAGTGGGACCCATCAGGGGTTCTATTGCACTTTCTTCATCCCTAGGAGAAAGTTGTGTGTTTTTTTCCCTTTAAAAGTCTTACACATTAATCTTTTTCTCTGGTATTATTATTCTTCTTTCTTATTTCTCTAAAATAAACATTTCTATTGGTGCATTTAAAAAGGAATCATTCTTCTTTCTTGCTTTCTGCATTTAGTGAAATACCATACCCTCTCATATTCATTATTTTCTTCATCGAACATAATATTTTCAATTTGGGCTTAAAATTGGTTGCATTACATTCTTATTTGATGCATTTAGTTCACATTAAAATGAGGGAAACCTATATGATGGAAGTCATACCCAACTAATGGTTGACACAAAGAATCATAGAAAGAACATTCTCTTTCTTTATGGGTCTTACCAAACTGCACAAAATTGAAATATACTCATCTTTCTTAAACAACATCTTACCTGGGAACACTTTCCCATGATCACATGATCAGATTGGCAGGTAATCCCTAGCTCGTTACCTTTGTCGAGTCAGTATATTAGAGGATGGCCTGCCCCTACCATAACATACCTAAAACCTCTCCTTTTAGATATCCTTCTTCATAGGAAGCCTTCCTCACCAAAAACTCTATTCTAAATTCATGAGTCAGTATTCTAAATAGCATAAGCTCAACACATTAAAAATCACTTGTTAGGTACATGTTTTTAGTGTTTGATTGATGTGCATTTTGAGGATTGAGAATACACTTCTCCATTTTTCCATTTTGTTGCCTTACACACTCCACAATCACAGTTGGAGTATTATGAATTCTTCTGAGTGTGTCAAGACTTCATTGCATCATCTCCATACCTGTGGGTTAGTTATTTATCTCACTAATATTCAAAACAATCCATTTTTTTTACATTTTCCACTTTTCACAGTAAATGACATCAGTTACCACTAACCGGCATCCGTTTTTCTTAACGGACATCAGTTTTATGTTCTTTTGGGTTAAATTTCCTAAAGATCCCTTATTTCATTTTCTTTACTATCAGAGTTCCCATGAGTCTCTATAGTCTCTAGGATTTGGGAAACCATCATCATAAAACTTTTTCATCTGACCGTCACTAGTATTTACCTCATTCGGTAAAACTATTCTTATCTCATAGCAACCGACCTTAGCTACCCCTAAACCAACATCGGTCATCCTTAATTGGTGTCAGTTACCCTCTACTAAATATCAACTGATATATTGCCCAAATCCACCTATAAAAACCTATTTTATTCATTCTCACTACTCCTTGTGTCATCTGCAGGATACAACATCACCTGATATACATTCATTCACATGGTGTTGACTCACAATCAAGCTAACACTTTTACATTTCACACAAGTCATCAATCACTCCAACCTAGTCCTTCACTACCCTCTACCTTGTCACCCATGGATCTAACCCTACCGACCACCATTGCTACAAGAGATAATGAATTTGCATGACTCCTTGATAAGAATCATGTGTGCTTACAGTTCTATCTTTCCCACTCTTCCACCCAGGACTCCTCGGGTCAGTTGATATATGGCATGCATGTATCCATCTCTCTTGCCCTTATTCTTTCTTCTGCATCAGTCCCTAATAATACAATGTTACCTTCACCCACTTCACCCCCAGTGGTTTCAAAGTTAGGACTCATACCAGCTATGACTGATGCATCTATAGTATCATTCACACCGGTAGTATCTGTTGTCCCCTCATTGACCAACCAGACCATAACTCTATCCACACCTATTATCTCACAAATACCCTTTGTAACACAACCAACCGTGGTGCTAGTGACCTTTACTCCATTCCAAAATATTTTCCTCTCCATCCCATAAACACTGCCCCCAATCACTACTAGAGTCTCTACGACCGTCCCACCTACATACACATACTATCAACAACCACCTATCTCGTCTATCACCCATTCTGGATACATGAACTCTATGTCTGTCCCATATCCTTAACCTCCCTATTTGGCATCACCATACAATGGAATGCTACCCATGTCATAGGTTCAATACCAGCCCCCTTATGCCACAGGAGGTTCCCTTCCATCACAACCTACCAATGACCTCATCAAATTGATGATGGAAAGGATGTAAAAACTGGAAGCATCGGTTTCAGGCTCGCGTAAGTCTCTCACCTATGATGAAATCTGTAATGATCCCATTCATCTGTCCATCCCTTTTTTCCCATACACTGTACACTAGGAAATGCCAAAATTCAACTGTTTCAATAGTAAAGAAGACCCGCAACAACATTTACGGTCTTTCAAACATGGGTGTTACCCAGTCACCCATGATGATGTTTTACTCCTACAAACCTTCTCGATGTCCCTGATAGGACCTGCATTGGACAAGTACATTGGGATACCAAGATACTCCATCTACTCATTTAATAAAGTATCCAAAGCCTTATTAGATCACTCCTCCATCAACATTGTTAAGAAGGTTACCATGACTGATCTTTATTCCACACGACAGTATAATGATGAGTCTATCGATGACTTATCACTCACTAGCAGAGCCTAATTAACCAGCTAACATTTCAGTTACCTCAAACTGAACTCATATAGTTGTTTATATGAGCTTGTGCAAGACACATCTCACCAACCTTGTAGGTGTAGACCTTTCACACTTTTTACAAGGCATTCACCATGGCAGGAAAATAGGAAATTTGTGCTATCAAAGAAAATAAAATTCAACTTTTTAACAAGAAAATCACATTCAAATCAAATGATGCTTCTTCATCTTTGAAACCCTAAAACAACTATTCAAAATCCAAAGGATTTGTCAATGTCGTAGTTCTCAAGGTTTGCCCCACTCATCAATCAAACCTAGCCAAACCTCCGTCTAATCTCTTTCCCATCTAATCTTTCCAGTTCAGATGAGAACAACAAAAGTAAACTTTGATAGGAGAATCTTATTCTTCTATTTTGGAAAAGATTGTTAAGGCTGGTTTCATTACCCTTCCACCTATAAAACCACATATTAGTTTTAAACTTGAGTGACCAATGCCCATATGGTATAAGGAACATGAATTTTGCAACTATCATCGTGCCAAAGGTCATACAAATAATAACTGCATCACCTTCAATAATATTGTCTAAGAAATGTTAGACAACAGAGATCTAGTCTCAAATAGCTCGAATTCACCCACTAACCAAAACTTGTATATCTTCAAGAAGCCATTTCCTAACCATGTCCCTTCTTCCAAACAAGCTGGTGACACTTCAAATAATGATAGTAATGTCCGCAAGGTCCATGCTATTTTCGATGACATACCAGTTGCTTCCTAATTTCCTCATGTTCCTTCCATACACAAATTTCTAGCCCGAGCTCCCCTACCTACATAAGAACCTATTTCATCTACTCCTCTACCCATAGAGGAACCCCCTTCATTTTCTCCTTCACCCATGGAATATCCCATAATTAACACGCTGCCTTTGACCCCTCAAATTTTTGAGTAGTCGTCAGTGGTACCTCTCCTACTCATAGGAGATACATGTCCACAACCTACACCATAACAAGGAGATTCAACCTCATCTGGCCCATCCTCTCCTCTACCCATAGAGGATTCTATAGAAATACCATTACCTTTAGATGACCATTCACCATCAGACCTTCAAGATCCCACTGATCTGATTTTGGCTCTCTTACTCATAGAGTACGAGGCTAGCCATGTCCCTGTGCCTCAAACACATTTTATGGGAATTGCTACTCAATCCACATCAGCCCCACTTACAACAATACCATTTTCATGCTTTTAAAATCACCTGGACTATGTTGATAGATCCTTACTTTAGGGATGTCTTCTACTTCATGTATCAACACAAATGTAGTTGTCACTCACTGACACCTCCACTATCTACCCAAAAGTATTTCAAGCAACAGAAAAACACAACCATGCCTATTCCAACACCTTCCATGTCACCACCCATGGCCTAACTCACACCTATGTCCATAACCAAACATACATCTACACCCAAACACCTACCCACACCTATATCATCTCCCTTACCTAAACCTATTACTACCTTAGGGGTAATACTGACAGCTAGCCTTACTCACCCACCTATCAAATTAGATTTATCCAAATCTTCCAAAACTAACACTAAACTTACCCTGACCCACAAAAATAGGACCCAACCTCCTAAGCCTCATACTCCAACCTTGCCTACCACACCATTATCACCTTCACCTCTTCTGTCCATCCTAGGACCTCAGTCCACAACCCTGGCCAAGCAACTTCCTTCCACTAAGAAACCAAGAGTGCAACAACCCATCTCTACATCACAGAACTATAATATACCCAAGTGATCCACACAACTTCCTCCCTCACTCGTAGCCTTCTTGCAACCCATACCTCCACTACCCTCCATAAATTCCTCACTACCCATGATACTTCCTTCTCTTTAACTCACACCTATCCAACCTGTCTTGACCACCTACGCAGCACCTAGTTTACCCCCGTGGGTAACCCATCCTCTTCCACCATCTTCTTTTACCTCCACATATCATACACCCATGTCACCTTTGCCCAAAAAGGGGCAACCTAAAGATAAAAATCCACTACCCCCTAATAATATAGTTAAACCAACAAAACCTTCTGCCACTAGCTCTTCTACTATGCCCATACCCAAGTAGATGCAACCAAGACCTAAGACCACTCCACACACAAAACTAGTAAACCAAACCATTCCCCCTCCTGTAAATCCTCTTCCTCCACAATCAGCCATACCTATACCCAAACCCACATTCACCTCCCATTGTGATCCACTAGCAGGGTCCACCAAAATATTAACCAATATCCTCGAAAATTATTTCATCACATTACCACCTCTTAGACCTTATGACCCATTAAAACCCAAACCAAAATGGTTTTACGAAACTAAAATATGTGCCTACCATCGTGTTTCAGGACACGATGTAGAGAATTGTAAGGATTTAAAAACCACTCTTGTCTAATTGTGTCCTCCCAAAGAAAATTTTGATGATGACGATCTTCTTGATGAGGACCCCATTTCATGTTCACCAATTTCCCAGAGCCTCTTCCATTACCTACTCAACGACCAATATCTTCACCCCCACAATGTTTTGATCCACCCCTAAGATTCAAAATTAATATGGTCCATATAAGAGAGTTGGCAAAACCACCACCATAATTCCAATGTGCCCTACTCATTTCACAAGGATCGTATCCCCCAATAGGGTTTTGTCCCTCATCCCCCATACCTTCCATGACATACCCTCTTCCTCCACCTCCCCTCAAATTAACATGGTTCATGTCACCACCCGTACTCAGAAAGATATGGGAAAAGAAAAGGTACCTGGCCCATCAACCAACCTTGTACCCAACATACCATCTGCACCCATACCCAAACTCACCATTTGAGGTCCTACATATCTTATTTCCACTGGGGTCACACATCACACAATGCTTAAACAAATGCATCAATCCCCTCTCAAAATTTCTTTATATGACCTTGTCCAAACCTCCGAGTCACATCATCAAGCCCTCATGGAGGTCATTCAATATATTAAATTTTTACCAAATGACCCCACACCTATAGCCTCCATCATTACCCTTCACCACATTTCCTCTCTCACTAAGTCATTTCCTTCCTCTATGCCTCCACCTTACTTGCCAAGTGGTCGCCCTCATCTTTTCAGATGAAGAGATCGCTCCCTTCTGGTCCAACGACCCCAACCCCATTATTTTCATCTCATTCTTTATCAATAATATATACATACGATGTGTTATAATCGATGGTGGTGCTAGTATTAACATCATCTCCTCCCATGCATATGACCAAATGTGAATACCTGCCAATTACATGCATGATAACCTAGTTATGTTGTGGTCCTTCAATGAAGCCATGACCTCTACCCTGGGTACCATTGTTCTCCATGTCCACATGGGTCCCCGCACTATCTTGGAACTTTTCTATGTCCTAAAGGGGAGTTCCAATATAACTTGTTACTCAACCGACCTTGGATGCACACCATGGGTTGTGTCCCTTTGAATTTACACTGTTTCCTCAAATTTGAACATGAGGGGCATAATGACATGATCTCCACTGACCCATCACCTTTCAAGACTTGTAATATGCTATATTGGCCCAGTGACGTGTTTGTGCTAGTCAAATCATCAGCCACTGTCCCCAATTCACCTTCAACTATAAGCCCATCCACCAAGACTGCCACCACCTCTTCTACATCTAACCTTACTATCCCCACTACAGCTACAGCCTCTACCGCTGACTCACATGTTTCCCCATCATCTAGTGAGATGTCCATCCCCACTACCCACATACCAACTATTGATCCCTTAGAAGGTTTTTTTCAATGCCTCACTCTAGGTGAATAGCACCTATGTAATATTGACACCATCCTCACCCCGCAAGAGTATGGGAATCTACGTTAACACCCTAGTTATGACATCTGCATAGGCAAGGTTTTTCCTTATGGTCCTCTCCACCTTTGCACTAATCCAACATATGGGGGACTTGATATCACCACTTATAAACCTGAACCTCCATCCCAAACCCAACCATTACCATCTGACCTACACTCCCTCACTAACTGCCGCTTCACTCACACTTTTCTCCACTGATGCACGTGGAAAGGATTTGGCTTCGGATTTTATGAATAGGGCTATCATATTGTCATTTCTTGTACCTCTCATAAAAACAATGACCATAGTGGAATTGGTTTTGATGCTCTACCTTCTAAGAAGGTTCACGTTGACATCATTCAAGATGAGAAATATTCCTCATCTCATTCACCCACATTACCATCTTCACCCATCGAGTCCATAGATCTCGAATCTATTCTTCCTAACTTTTTTTGTAAACACCATTTCCTTGGGACCGCTGACCTATCAATGCAATGAAAAAGCTCCCTCTTCTCTCCCATTCCTGTATCATGACAAGATCGATGATGATACACCTTCTATTAATGGTGTTTAATGTTAGGATGATGAGTCCATCCTCACCTACCTTGGTGTGGAAGTATATTATATTCATTGGTCGTTAGCCATTGAGACACAAACCATGTTGAATGAATCAACCATTGAAATCAACATTAACTCTCAGAATGACCCGCACATTCTAAATATCGGCCAATCCTTAGATGCTACTGAACAGGAATCCTTCACCTCTTTCCTTTGAGACCATAGCAATGCATTTTCTTGGTCCTATGATGATATGCCCGGTATTGACCCAAAAATTGCGGTCCACAATATCGTAGTCATTCCTAATGCCAAACCCATCAAACAAAAGCTGCAGAAAATGCATCCTCGCATTTCTCTTCTAGTCAAAGAAGAGCTTTAGCGCCTTATCTCGATTTCCTTAATTCTACCCATTGATTATCCCTAATGGATTTCTAACATCATTCCTATCACAAAGGTGATAAGGGGACTCCGCATTTGCACAGACTTCCATGACCTCAACCTCACCTTTCCCAAAGATGATTTCCACCTACCAGGCTTTGACCAACTGGTTGATCTCACCGCTGGCCATGAAATGTTATCACTCATGGATGGTTTCTCGGGTTACAATCAAATATTACTAGCTCCAAAGGATCAACACAAGACTGCCTTCATCACCCTTTGGGGACCTTTTGTTATCGATTCATGCCTTTGGCCTAAAAAATTTTGGTGCTACATATCAGCGAGCCATGACTTACATCTTCCATGACATCATGCATCGTATACTAGAAGATTGCGTAGATGATCTTCTGGCCAAATCTAAACATTGAACTGAACACTTGTCTGTCCTTAAAGTCATCTTTGACTATCTCATCAAGTATTGTGTGCATCTTTAACCAAAGAAGTGCATCTTTCTGGTACTTTCTGGAAAAATCCTAGGTTTCATCATTTCTTTACGTGGCATAGAAGTTGATCCTGGTAAATTCAAGGATATTTTGGAAATGCCTCCACCCACTAATCTCTATCAACTTTGAAGCCTACAAGGAAAGTTGCAATTTATTTTTCATTTTGTCTCGCAGCTTTCTAACCGTTGTCAACCATTTCATCATCTTCTCAAGAAAGACGTTTCATTCAAATGGGATGATGAATGCCATAAAGACTTTGAGGTAATAAAACAATACCTCCTTTAACCACTAGTGTTCATTCCTCCTAAGGATAACTAACTCTTTTACCTATATATTTCCGCCACTGACGATTCTTTAGGTGCCATGCTCACTCATTATGATGAGCAACATAGAGAGCAAGTGGTTTATTACATAAGCCATACCCTTCTTGACTACAAAACTAGATATACCCATGCCAAAAAACTCTTCTTAGCCTTATTTTTTTTCCACAAAAATCCACCACTACCTACTCAATCACAAAACCTTCTTCATCACTAATACTGATCCATTACACTATATGTATACCAAACCCTGTCAACATCAACATGCCGCACTTTGGATTATGCTTATTGCTGACCTCGACCTCGAATTCACTCATCAAAATTCCATCAAGGGCCAAGCTATTGCTGACCAACTGGCTAACGCACACATTTTTGGGAGTCATCCATCTAACTTTGATTTCCCAGATGATTATGTAGCTACCCTTTTCCTGGATGAACCCGCTTACCAAATGACACTCTTCTTCGATGGTTCCAAGTGTCAGCGTGGGGGTGGGGCTGGTTCTATTCTCATTCCTCTTGATGGTGAACCTATGCCTTTGTCTTTTAAACTCAATTTTGATTGTACAAACAATATTTATGAATATGAGGCACTCGTATTAGGTCTTTAGGCTTCCTATGCCTTAGATGTTACAACAGTCAATATCTTTGGTGATTCTCAATTGGTCATAAACCAAGTCAATGGTATATACTAGTGTCATAATGAGATCCTTCAAAAGTATAAGCAGCATGTAGACATACTTTTGACCACCTTTGACCATTATACACTTCAAACCACCCCACGTTCTACCAATAAATTTATGGATACCATGGCTTGTTTGGCTTCTCAGATACCTTCTTCACCCACTGACTCTAAAATATTTGTCACCATACAAAGGCTACAATCACCCTTTTATTTACCTCGTGAAGTTTACTCTGTCAGAACCGTTTCCCTTGACCCACGTGACCTTTTTTATAATAAATATGCAGACTATCTTTCCCTTTCCATTCTACCCGCTGATCTCACTTGTAATGGAAAATGGGCCTTTTTAAAAAGTGTCTCCCATTATGTACTCATGGGTGGTCTCCTTTACAAGTGTGGCTTTGACGACATTCTCTTACAATGCCTTACAAGTTATGAAATTCTTTACACCATTAAGGAAGTTCAAAATAGAATTTGTGGAAGTCACTTTAGTGCTTTAGCTGTCTGAAAATTTATTCTTCACCTAAGCTATTATTGGTCAACCCTAAACTGTGACTGTTGTTATTATGTCAAACATTGTGTAAAATGCCAACAACATGCTAATCTCCACCACACACCTAGTCATGCCTTACATGTCGCATGAGACCTTTGGCCTTTCTCTCAATAGGGTTTGGATCTTGTCGGTGAGATTAACCCCTATTCTTCACAACACCACCAATGGATCATAACCACTACTAAATATTACACTAAATGGGTAGAGGTCATTCCCCTCATTTCTAAAAAAGTTGACAAAATTTATGAGTTCATCAACCATCACATCATTTTTGGTTTTGGTGTTCCTCACCACCTCATCACTGATAACAGAAAACAATTCAAAAACAAAACCCTACACAAACTATGTGACACTTTTGGCATCCAACTCAGTTTCTCATCACCTTATTACCCGCAAACCAATGGTCAAGCTGAATCAACCAATAAAACCTTTAATAAAATTATTATGAAGGTAGTCATCAATACTGGGAAATATTGGAAGATGTACATTCCTTTCTCATTATGGGCTTATCACGCTAGTATTCAAACTTGGATTGCTACCACACCCTTTTCTCTAGTCTATGGTACCGAGGCTATCTTACCTCTCAAATTCTAGATTCTATCTCTCTGCATCTCACTACAAGACATACTAAACAACGATAACTTTTGCCAAGATCATTTAGAACAACTTGAGTTATTAGATGAACGTCATCTCAATGCTCTTGACCATCTCCAAATTTACCAAAAACATATAAAATGTACCTATGAAAAACGTGTTCATGAATGAAAATTTCAAGTCAGTGACCTCATCCTAAAGGAAAATCAACATGTAACCAAAGAGGAGAAAAGTAAATGGGGAAAATTTGTCCTAATTTCTTTGGACCCTATATTGTTACCCATGCCTATGGATCAGGTGCTTATAGTTTGTCTTCACTCAAAGGTAAACCTAAACTTGAGCCCCTTAATGCCTTGCATCTTCAACCATTCTATTGTTGATATCAAGTCCTATTTCACTTTTTTTCAGTTGATCACCCATCCCTTGAGTGTTGTTAACCTTCCATATTACCCATTTTGAGGATCCATGACTAAACAATAATCATGTGATTACCCATCACCATTTTAGCCTTGTCTTCAATATGGGTACCACGACTCTACTTATAGCATGATTCTCATGGATAATTTTCATCTTATTTCGGATGGAATCCCATGGTCGTTTATGACTCAAAACCACTCCCTTTCATAATTAACTCCTGTGTACTATGGTTTTGTCATTCGAATAAAAGCCTACCCTTCCTCTATAGTCTTGTCCATGACTTAAACATCCAAAACAAAAAGGGATACAAATCCTTGTGTTAAAATTCCAGCAAAAGATGACTCCCTCAAAAGGGACATCTCTTCATTCTAATTCCAATCCTATAAATAGACTGCTCCCTTGAAGGATAGTTATATCACAGTTATTTCACACATTCAATAAAAATATCTAGAAGATTCTCACATCGATCAGCTTCACAAAGACCTCAAGGAGATAATATAATCATCCCATATATAATTCCCGCATCGATTATTCTATTAAAAACAAACAAATGAAGAAAAAGATTAACTTTTTGTCATGGACTTGCCTATTCTTGATTTTGGGTTTCTTAGTCTGAAACACACATTTTCGTAAACTAATTTATGCTAAACTGCCTAGTCTCATCTCCTTGATTTTTTAGCCTAATTCCCTCATTACTTAAGGGACTTGCCGTAAATGTGACATTTTGTGATTATGAAACTTTCTTCACTCTTAGAATGGTCCTTTACGCAATTCGTTTAGGGTCTTATGTTCATAAGCCCCTCTTAGGTATAGTTGACTCTTTAGGGTTCTTATCAATTAAGTGGCTCTTTTACCACCTCTTACCATTTGCCTTCCTCATTACTTATTGATTATCCTATATAGGACCAGATTATCGACACTTATATTTAAAAACCACTCAACCATGCCTATGACCTACATTCAACAATGCCTAACACTTAGCAACCCATTCTTCTACTTAATTCTAATCTTCCCTAGCTTGTGGGAAAACTACATTGGCCTGAGGTCCTTTTTTTTGGGACTATGTAGGCAGCATTTCAAGTGCATGTGGCCCTTGGAGGCTAGCTCAGTCAATCTATACCCTAACCAATTCCCCCTTTCCCTTTCCCTTTCCTTTTCCTATTAAAATTCTACCCTAATTAGTTTCCTTCCTATATCAACAACTGGAAATCAAACCACGCAAGCAACAATTTCTAAACATCTTTACTATCATAATTTACACATTCATTTCATCACATCTACCATTTCTCTACCATAATCATACATTTTCCTAAAAATCATATTAACATGATCCATACCATCACAAATTACACACAGTAATGAATTAGAAATTCAATTAACTATAAAACCTGACTCAACCATGCATAAATCAACTTGACTCCACCATGCCTAAATCAACCTGACTCAACCATGCCTAAATTAACCTAACTCAACCATGCGTAAATCAATCTGAATCAACCATGCCTAAATCAACCTGATTCCACCATGCCTAAATCAACATGCCTCAATCATGTCTACACTGACTTGACTCTATCATGCCTAACTTACCTAGTTTCCGTTACATGCACAAAATCATCATCGAAGTTACTTATACTCATACACATCATACCATAAAACATCATCATCTCTATATATCATCCAAATCTGAGTGTCCATACATATGTACTCGACTAGAAAATCTATACGAATATCTCTCATCTACCATATAAAAAATACAAAGGTCTCAAAATATTTAGCACATAGGCCAGTATCATGTATACAAAAAATCAAAAACTCTCTCATAAAAACCTCACTATTAACGACGCACAAGCCGGTATGTATAAAAAACAATCACAATACTATCCAAAATGACGATATCCCTCATTTACCCCTCGGATATCTGAGTTGGTCTCTCCCAAATCCTCTGCCACTCCTAAGTGGTACCCACCAACCATCTCCCCTCCTATTATGGGCCTCGGTCTAACCATCAATGTTCCCTCACCTAGAGCTAGTCTCCGTATACTGGTAGCCTCACTCTGCTTCTATCTATGGGATTTTTGGCCCCGTATTCTCTCCACATTGTGATTGCGGGATCGTGTCCTCTCACTTGAGGCCTACTGTGCTTAGTACTCTACATATTAAGGAACATATATACCTGTTGCTACCAAATGATCCTGATAATACCTTGTCTCACCTAGGGTGTCCCTGAATCTCTCCATAGGAATTGTTCGAGGAGGTGTCATGGGTCTCACCATGACTTGTGTGCTTGGCCCTACTAATAGTAGCCTATGTTCATGTACCTATACCATGGGATCCTGTGCCTAAGCCTGTACCTATGCCTACACCATTGCCTATGCTGTAATCTGATCATGTAAGGCCATAATCTATCCCTAAGCAGTAGCCAAATGACCTTGTAACCCTGTTACCTATGCTTGTAGGGTGACTACCTGCCCCCCATCTCCAGCTTCACCCTGTGCAGGTTCCTGCCCCTGTAAACCTATGATCTAGGCCTAAAGGGCCATAGCCTGCACCTATAACATGGCCACCTCTACCTATGATCGAGTCATCTTTCCCTATAGATCTATAACCTAGGCTTGTAATGCAGCCACTTGTCCCTTTAAAGTGTCCCTCTAGACTATGAGGGTCACCACATCTAGTTTCCCACCACCATTTGTATTTGTATGTGTAACCGACATCATCAATCTACCGGTCCATTGGTGGCTCCTCCTATCCAGTTGGCATGGTAGGTCGTTGTGGAGACATAGGTCTCTCCATGTCATCCCTCCTATAATGTGGTAAAGGAGATGGTACATCCTGTAGAAGCCCAAACTACCATTTGACCATGTCTATGGGTATCAACTAATGCTCTCCCGTGTGATGCCCCTCTATCTATTGAACCAGATGCAACTCATCTAACTCTGCGGCCATGTGCATGTATGAGGGTAAGCCCACATATGGCCTCCAAATAATGTCTACTCTAGATAAGCCCTCCAATATCCTCCTGTAATAGGTTATATCATGTGTATCCCTAACATCTCTGCTCACTCCAGCAACTAGTACCTAGTGCATGTAACCCACTCAAACTAATCTGGTGTCAAATGCATTAGGGAGGGGCATACTTAGTATCCTCACACATACAATGTGCTCATATTACCAATAATGGAGAAGAAAGGTGCAACATAGGCTGAGCCACTGCAATCTCCTATATTCCCACAACTCCTTGTACAATTGCACCAAGTAAAGCGGGTCCTCTCCTTTATCATGTCATGGAGGACCCTCATCAGTTCCCCTGGGAATCTCCAACCCTCTGCATCTGGAAGTGAAAAACAACACACTTCCTCCATTAAGAACAACTAGCCTTATCTCCTTAGGATGGGCTACATATCTCTCTCCATAGCTCAGACTCGTGCTATGTAACCTCATCTCTACCATCCTCTCACCAACTAGTACTCTCCACCTCTGACAGGTTTTCTAATGTTCCCTTTTCTCCATAATAGGTGTAAAAGTCAAAAATTTCTCTATCATTTTCTCAAAGACAACATGTGTAAATGAATCCGTCTAATATGGATTTTTCCTTTTAAAACCCCCACCCCGACTTGACCAGTGTCGGTTATAGCTAGATCAACATCAGTCTTGTGCCCTAGAAAACCATGGTTGGTTGTACCTACATAGACATTGGTCTTGTGCCCTAGAAAACAAATGTCAGTTCACCTAGACTGTCACCAGTTAAACATGACCGGCATTGGTTACCTGTTATACCCCTATCAACACCCTTTCCCCATCTCTACCCAAAATTTACCCTTCCCACCACCTTGTTGACCTTACTCACCATTATCGCAACCTACCTCTAAGCTAACATTACCTATACCTATCCTTACTTGTATTTAGGGACTTGTTATTTTACCTGTACCTTATCCCTACCTGTGTCATGACCTCACTACCTAGACCCAGAACATTGTTAATGACTTGTGAACCCATGTGCTTGATATGCCTTGCGACATTGTTACTCGTGTTGTTTGACCTAATGACCTTACCTTGCTTGTTACCATGCCATTTATCCTGACCCAACCTTTGGTGTACCAAAACATACCTACACATTCCCGCACCTGACCTGTGATGTGCTTTCACACCATATCCTATACCTTGGATACCAGAATCACTTCAACCTTATTTGGATAAACCTATTGACCTTGTACGATGTAGAGTTTGCATGCTCTTCAACGTAGTATTGTGCCACATTTTATACATGTGTGTAAGTTCGACTATCACTACCTTTGACCCTGGCCCATTTCCTTTTTTTCCTGATTTGACCTTTAGTCTATTTCCCTATTTTTACCTCCACCTACCTGACCCACACCTACCTACCTCACCGTTGATTAATTGGATATTCCCATGTCTTCACCCATTGTATCTTGTGATGATGGTACCTGATTTTCTCATCCTAATAGCCTTGCCTTACCTATGGTTGTGACCCTTATCTAAACAAACCTTGGCCTTTTGACCTTTTAGATGTACTAGAACCACACCTAAATGTTCCTGAATCTTACCTCATTGAGTGTTCGGCCCGTATCCTTTACCCTAGATATCAGACCTCAATAACCCTTGTTTGGATGACCTTTACGACCCTAGATAATGTACATTTGTTATGTTAAGAAACCCTGGCATCTCATGAAATTTCACAATGTGTGTGTATGTCTGAATTCTCTACCTAATCACCAAAAATACCTCTTACAATCACCATACCCTGGACCATCACCTTCTTCACTCCTAGGATTATTTTCTCAAACTACCAACCTCCTCATTTTATCAAACCACTCACCGCTTCCTTCTTTCACCTCATCGGTTCCTAGTTTGTGGGGGTTACCACCACCCATGCTTAGGGAAACATTACCTTCACCCACACATGGGGCAACCACATCTTATTTTTATCAACATCACTTACCAATACAAGCTATGCAACAAAAAGGGAAAAAATGTAGACATCAAAATTGGGTCACACTCCCCTTGGTCCCTCGTCAAATAACCAGCTCAAACAAGGGCACCTAACCAAGGCCCCTTTCACCCCACATTAATATTAATTTAATGATTTTAATTAAATTAATCCTCATTCTCATAACTTTCATTATTTAATTGTCTTAATTGACCTAGTTCCCACCTCACCTAGATACCTCACCTAGCCATCTCACCCTAGACCTATTCTTTGCATGTTCCCATAACTAACTACAACTAAGTCTTACTTTCCTTAATGAGATAATATTTGGTCTACCGCTAAAAGCATATGCCTAAGATTTCTCTAACCACATTCCCGCTCATTAAAAGGAAAGATTTTGTTCTGATCCGTGACAACAAACTAACTTGGCCCAAGAAATTAGAAAGATCTGCCCATTTTAGTAAACATAGGGAATCCTGCCTAAAACTGACACCGGTCAGACCTAAACCGATGTCGGTCAAGACAGAATCATCGTCGGTTACCATTTATTCACCTTAGCAAACCTTGTTTGAGAGGTTGGAAACATTTTCTAGACCAGAGGAGAGAGATCAGAGCTACATGCAAGTAGAACCATCATCCTTTCATGCATCTAGACATTCACAACCAGCACTAGGACAAATCTAGAAGCATTGCACTCACAGAAGCATTATAGGATTCACTGCTACGGTACCAAATACCATCCTTCTGGTCAACTATCATTACCATCCAGCCATCTAAACCTGTATCACAGTAAGTGTATCTTGTTAACCAGCATTCTTCTATTTTTCATGCTAGTAGGCTTTTGTTACCTCCTGTTATTAGTTTCTACTTAGACTGCTCACTTATCCCATCCATTTATCTCCATACAAGTAACCTGATTATTCCTTCACCCACACCATAAAATTACCCATACCTGACCTATTGGACATCCTCTGAGTATTTCCACATGGGACCTCCCTATAAACATACTTACCCACTCCTCACCATCTCTGAGTCAAGTCTCAGATCAAATGCCTTACAACTCATGAACTCTTTGAGTTATTGACACCCCAACCCGATGCCAGTTACCCATAACCATCGTCGGTTATTACATAAACCATCGTCGGTCATACCAAACTGATGTCGGTCTCTTGTGTTTTATACTCTATCTAAGAACAACCAAACAACATCATACCAATTGACCTAAAAAACCTAGAATCAAACCCTGACCAATCCCAGTACCTTGACAGTCACTTCATCCTTTAGATCCAACTATAGCCTAGCCTATTGTGATTGGATTTTCTTATTATACTTGAATGAGATACCTAAGTTATATAAACTATAGTAGGAATTTACTTATTTCTCACATTATTTTTTTAAAAAGTGGATTGACAACCATCTAGGAAGTATCACACTTCTCGGAACTAGCATACGTTAGGGAGTCCACTGTCATATATCATTTAACTTCTCTTTTGTGGTCTTGTTTCTATTACAGGTAGTTCCTTCTAGCCAAAAGGAAACTCTCACGATCAACATTGGGTTAAGAAATCAGAACGCGCACAACAACCTCTAACCAACCTATTTAACATGTATTCCTCCTAGCCCATAACCCTATCTGTTTCATCATTCAAAAACGTAAAGAAAACGATGAAACATTACCAACCTGGGTAAATTCCAAATCTTTACAATGTTCATGAAGTATCATTTTTAGTGATCTCCCTGTTTCACCAATGTATGTTTTACCTCATACACACAGTGTGGTAAACCCCTGATTTCTTAAATTAGGAGAAACCGGGTCTTTAGGGATTTTAAGCTTGTTTCTAATGGTTTTTACTAGTTTAAAACACATTATAATACCCTTTCTTTTTAATATCCTGACAATCTTATTAGTAGTCCTAGAAATGTCAGGTAAGAAAGCTTTATTATTACCCCTAATGCAAAGAGATGAATATCAAAGAGAACTAGATAAACCCAATTTTGTTCTTCTAGAAGTGGCCTGGATTTTCCGTTTCTTGTAACCATTCCTTGTGAGAACATTGGTGAGATATTTTTTAGTTGTTGGGGCTCTTATACAAATGTATGGAAAATGTGGAAGTATACAAAAGACACATGAAAATTTTGGCATGATTTCCATAATAGATTTGGTCTCATCAACTGCAATGAGTGCATATGTGCCAATTGAGCGAGGAAAAATTGAACTTCTTCAATTTTACCTTCTACACTCTTAAGCAAATGCATTTACGAAGATGTTAAACCAAAATTCACAACCTTCGTAAAGAAGTAGACATCCGACCTCTACCAAATTGGGAGTTATAAAATGACTTATACCCTAGTTGACATGCATACAAAATGCAGAGGCATACACAAAGGGTGTGAATTTCTTGACAAAATGCCTCCAAGACATGTGACCTTATAGAATTCCATGATTGCAAGATCGGATTAAAAAAGGATTTCATAAGGATGTTCTTTACTTATTTCATGTATGATGCGCTTTGGCACATAACTTGGCCATGTAAGCTTCATTAATATGGAACCTTGTAACTTTATGGATGAGGACAGTAATTACTTCAGTGACATGAGTTATATTACAGAATTATGCCCATAATTGATCATTATGTTTGCAGGGTTGACATTTTCAGTCATGTAAGTTATCTTCTAGAATCTGTAGGCTTTATCATCAACATGTCAATTAAACATGTGGTGGTTGTGTAGATGTGTTTTCTTGGGATAATGTAAAAATTTAAACTCATCTACCTCCAAACAAGAGTAAGTGGAAATTGAGTATAAAATATAGCAGAACACCACATAACCAAGTATTCACCTAATAAGATCTAGTTTGGTCACTTAACCTTTTCTTAGCAAATGTGCCAAAATAGGATCTTTGAAACAGGGTAAGGATATCCACTAAATCATTATGGAGACCTGAATTTTGTCAAAAAAATAGTTGCAAGTTTCAAGGTAAATATGTATGCAAAATATGGAAGCATGTACAAGTAATGTGAACTATTTGGAAAAAAATTTCAAAGAGATGTGGTCTCATGAAATTTCATGCTTGAAGGATATGCAAATTATATATTTTTTAAGGATGTCATCAAACTCATTATTTCACCAAACGAAGCCAATATGTGGCCTCATGGACTATATCGATTGTAATACATATCATCATTAACATCTTTAAAACAGATGAAAAAGAGGTCCTGGTAATGGAATCAATGATGTAACCTATATTTTACTGTGAATAACCCAAGTGCATTAGCACATCACTCAGCTTGAGCTGAGCACTCACCCAAAGCATGCAATGGCACTAGGTCCCTCTTTAGAGTTTCTTGTATAAAAATGTTATCATGATTCTGAAATTTTTAGATTCCATTACCAATTTGTCAACATTCATTCCTAAACCTTTTCCAGAATTAGAGTATTGTAAGATGAATAGGATAATGACTATCAAGATTTCAGCATAGTTAGAACCAGATTCAGTCATGTTCAATCACCATTATCCATCTAATATGAATGTTATTGCTATTAAATAATGTAAAAGTGGTATTCTTACTTACTGATAAATGTTGAGTCATTTTTGCACTATACTAGTAGCATAATATAATTGTGAACGCTTACACATCACCAAAACCTTGTTTAATCAATATAATGATATTCGAAGTGGGTGGGGAATTTCCCTTCAACACCCATGACTTAATCAATAATATTTCAGTAATTTAATAATAGTTTCATGTTTAAAAGAAGAATATTTTCTCAAATATGCAAGTTGTTTTTGTATTTTTCCAATAGAATATAATAAAATGTTAACTCGAAGTATCAAAATATTATTATTAGCCTAAACTATAATTTAGAGAGCTGTTTTGAAAATCCACTACAAGGACTCACAATCAATTGATAAGAATTGGCATAAGATCTTAGCAAGAATAAAATGTTTTACAAGAAAATTATGTTTCATGAATATAAGAAAAATTATAGCTAATGTTTAGGTTTAATACAATATTTAGAGTTCTATTGAAGAGTTGAATTCGTTGACCTCCAGTGTAGAAAAAGACACGTGGAAGTAATTTTTACAATAAGGATAGATCGGTATAAAATCATTGCAAGTTGTTAAATAACCAAATTGATGATACATAAAAATTTATATTAAATTTTCATTAATTAAGTCATTTTACAAATAATGAATATATAAAGACTATGCTATCAAGTATTTTTTAAAGGATACTATATAAGGGGATTGAAAATCATCACTTGGCCAAAATTGAGAAAAATAGACTACACACCAATTCAAAAATCATATATAAATCATTTTACAATACTCTTTAAATTTGTATAAGTATTTTTTAAAAATTAAAATTAGGGGATTGAACTTGGCCATATCCCTTGTTGCAAATAACAATTAAATTGAAAAAATATAGTAAATCAGCACCAAGGAAAATAGAGAGTAGAAACTAAATAAAGAGGAAACAACTAAAAATTTGTTGACAATAGTCAACAAACTTACAACCAACTAAATATCATAAGCCCTCACCTTGGCCTCCCATGCATAAGAAATTAGAGTACTCCTCAATATTTATTATCCTTCTTCACCTTTCCCCTTTTCCCAGCATTCTATTCTTCGCACTTTTAAGGTAGGGATCCTCAGAATTTCTCGAGGATTTCAAACTATCCCTTAACATGAAAATACTAGTGGCGTTGTTCTTGACCACTTATTTGGTTCTTTGAAGAAGTTTATGGATATCTTCCTTTCCCTTTTTCTATCTCACCTCCATGATCCCAATCCTAACATAGAGTTGTTCCACCTCCTTTTGAATATCCCTCTGAATAGAATTTTTATCTTTTTTCTCTTTAATCTCAACTTGGTGGATTGCTAGTTTGAAGTTTTCATTTTCCATTTGTAGAAACTTCATGATATTATGTTGGTATCTTATGGCATGTAGTCAATCCAATGATTTTGCTAAAAAACAACTCTTTGGTTATTCTTTCTTAGCTAAGGAAGTCAATTTTCAAACCCCCTTGCATTTTGCTACAAACTGTACTCCTACCCAAAACATTTTTTACAACATCTGTGTCGTTTCTGAAATCATTTTGGGCCAGTTTCACCTTTAAAAAATCTCCTAGTTTTGTCTTAATATTCTTGGTGTCATCTTCTTGGACAGGATTGGGTCCCTCCAAACATGGTAAGTATCTTTCTTTATGGATTTTGATAGAAATTTTGTCTTTCTTCTTCCCCATGTGAACCCCCAATGGCTCCACACAACCTTTGTGATATACTATGACCCCGGGGATCAGCCCATATGTGATATTTTTGGCCTTGGCACAAAGATATAAAAGCATGATTAAACCCTAGTAAATAAGGCCATCCAATATGCCAAGCTGATAGTCTCGAACATTAGTGTGCATTATTTTATCAAATGAATGTATTTTCATAGGAAAATTATGACATGAGGGAATTAAAATATGTGCATATATAAGCCTTTGAAAATCTCATTCCTTACCAGGATAAAAGGTCTCATTTATGAAAAAATCCTTCAAATACCAGCTTAATAAAAGGTCCATTTATGGCTAACAAATAGGCTTGTGGATTAAATTTGTCTCCTTAACAGTTTATTTAAAACCTTAAAACCAGAAAAGGGGTCAAAATGAGAATTATTCGACCCCATATAAAAAATAAAATTTGAAACAGTAGTCTTATAGAAAATTGAATGGGCTGTTCTAAGTGCACCATTAACGAGGCTAGCTTTGACCTAGAGATTGACAAATAGTCAAACCTTTTGATCGATGCAAGAAAGAATTTTTTGTTGTAACTAATTTTCATTAATGTGGTTTGTTCCATTACTTATGGGGATTTTAGAAAGTACGTGTTAAATGAGGTAAAATAATTCACATTACTTGCATTTT
Source organism: Taxus chinensis (assembly GCA_019776745.2). Lineage (NCBI taxonomy): Eukaryota > Viridiplantae > Streptophyta > Pinopsida > Cupressales > Taxaceae > Taxus > Taxus chinensis. The sequence goes on from CM034147.1 coordinate 50,918,125, forward strand.
GTGGCCTCCCATGACCACTCAAGGGGAGTAATCTTTCCATAATTTCATCAAATATGGACATTTTAATAAGAATCTAGATTTATAGTATTCTTATTTCTAGTTTTATAATTTGATGCAGGGGTTCTACTTGAAATTATTTCTTTATTTCTTCTTATCTGACAAATAACCTTTTTTAATGCTCTCAACTTCACTTGTGAGCTCTAAGCTTACTCATACTAACTCATTCATCCCTGCAACTGAGGATCACCAACCACCTTGAGGTCCATTGAGACCTAATGCATACTCATATATGAAAGACAAACTAGAGAGGTTCACTTTATAACCACTAATAAGATGTGATCACTTTGTGATCACTGAACCAATGCCTAACAAATGTGCAAGTCTCCTATATTTACATGAAAGATTGTTTTAGGCTACAAAATCCACTTGTAATCTCCCTAGCATACATACCTCTCGAGCTCTCTTACCTACACCTTACCTCACAATGGATTACTCCTTCAAATGGAGTTACAAGATCATTCATACTTGGTTGAACATGTTAAAGTCATCAATCTAAAGGTTTAGTCTCCCTTGTAATACTCAAGGAATGGTCTTCAATGTTATACTTTGCATAATCTTCCCCTAGGTTTCTTACAATTCTTAAATGCCTAGTTAAAGACCTACCATGCAAATGTATGGGTTTCATGCTATGATTAACTTTATAATAGGTTTTCTATACCTCTCTCACCATGGTTAAGGTGTCTATGATCCTTCATATGTTGTTTCTACTGATAAATTTTCCACTTCACCTTTCTTGTAACCTTTCTATGTTATTTAGTACAGTCTTACCAACTGTAATATCATTATATACTCAAAATGAAATAAATTGCATTATAGAGTCCTCCTATAATCACTCAAACACATCAATTAAACCTGGATAGGTTTCTTTCAACTTTCATGCATTGGTTCTTCACCTGGCATGTCTAGCTCAGCATTTTCTATATTCTTTCTCACTGACTTATTACAATCTCACAGGGTCTAAAATCAATATTTTAATTAAATTAAGACATTTTATTCACTTCTATACACCTAAGCTCATTTGAAATGATCATTTAGATCTCATTCTTCTTCCTAGAGTCATGACTATCAATATAAATGACAAAATCAATCTTTTACTTTACTAACTGTGTGTTGTGTGTTTACTTGTTTAGGTCGAAAGTAATGTTCTTGATATCTCTAACTGTAATTTCCCAATCAATGTCAAATGTTCACATGGAGATAGAGATAATTTGAAAATATGAGCTAAATTCCCTGGTCTAATCAAAACATCATGTAAGCCCTATATCAATCCTGAGAGAGGGGAAATTACCATATAAAATTTATCAAGCATCTTCAAGACTTATAAAAATTATATTTACAATATAGGTCACCTGTAGAATCTTCTCATGTTAACAGTCAAGAGAGTTTAGGCTTATAAGTACCATGGAGGGTTTTAGATCTACTACCTTGTCCTTCTTTGCAACACATTCCATAAGAAACATACAAAAATCCTTCAAACAAAGGTTTATTACATCTTTTCCATTGTCATAGATGCAACATTCTTCATTATTCAACCTCAAGAACCACTATCTAACTCCATTTCAATTGAATCACCTAGGAGTAGGTGTATATTGACTAATTATAGACTCCTAAACTAACTCAACATCTCCTAATAAGACTCACCAACCTTCTTATCATAAAAATCATATGTAATACACCCTAATACACTGATATAGTCTATACATGATAGCTAGAGCAAGATGACATGACTCTATTTTCCTATATTACTCTTTTACTATGTCAAATTCACTCCTACAACCTCTTACAAGAACTTATTCACACTTTTATAACATATTTTACTTCAGCAATCATCCACTCACACCTAAACTAACATGTCTTATTGGTATCATATGACCTTATTACACTTTAACACTTGATGCTCCTCCATCGGAGTGCCCTTGAGGGAAAATTTGAGCTCATGCTCAAATACATTGTAGAGGTCTTCCTTCTTTCTTTTCTTCCAGTTTCTTGTTATTCTTCTTGCTTTTTTTCCTTAGATTGTTGTTGTGCTCTTCCTCCCAACCACCACTCTGAACCTTGTATTCTCCTTCTTCTTCATCATATTGTTTTCTTTCTTGTTTGTATCTTTTTCTACTTCAACCTTATTCATAATGCATCGAAACTCTACCTTCCATTCTTCATGTTCACCTACAATCACAACATCTAGAGAAATATTAGTCATCCAATCATCAGGCTTAAGTGCCTTCTCAGCTTGTTTTATCACCCATTTCTTCTCATCTTCACATTCAGCTCCTTCAAAGGCTTGTTTTGCTTTGTTGATGAAGTAGAAGTCTCCAATATTGAAATCAAACAACCTTGTATCCTTTGCAGGTTTACTTGTCTCCTCAAAATTTATTCCATACCATTGTAGCTGGTTGTATGATTTATTTCATATTGCTTCCTTGCTTGTACAATCTTCTTCTATTTTTGTGGTTACTAGTTCCTCTAGCATCTCAACATGCTTGTTTCCTCCTTTTGCTAGACTTGTCAGTACTTCTTGGTCTTGTTCTAAGTTGTATTCCATCTAGATTTCCCTTTGTATTAAGATTACCAGTCTTCCATGACTCTAGATAAGTACTTTTAAAAATCATTTTGTCATCTTCCACAAGGTTTACCAATCTTCTTTATGGTGTCTTCTTCAAGATGTTGTTTCTTGTCAACTTCTATCTCATGATTCACTTGTTTCATATAATTCTTCATATGCTCTCTATGCAAGTATTTATACCTCATGGCAGGTGTCTCAATGTTCTTCTTGCATACAACCTGTTTTCCTACCTTATTGCCATGCATATTTGCAATGCATTCTTGTCCCTTAGTCCTCATTCTTTATGTTGTCAACCTGTTCTCTTCTTGCCACTTGAAAAAATGCTTATAAAATATGTCATATATACTTTCTTTTTGTAGTTGAGATCTGATTTGGCTCTTCCTTGTTTCCATGTGCATCTCCACCTTATTGGACAACTTGTCTTGATCCTCATTCAACCATATAACCTGCAAATTCCTCCTACTCAAGTCTTCCTCCTTGAATGCTATAATTCTTGGACTATTCTTAGTCTTCAACCTACATAACTCAACCTCCTGAGAAGATGTCTTTAGAAATTCTAAGGTCTCTAATGGAATTTCATTGTTCCACCTTTCACTAGACTTACTTGTGCTTAGTCCATTTATGCCCATTCTTGACAAATGAATACTACAACCTGCATTCGCACATGTTAACACACAATTAGATCTAGAAATATGAAATTCATTTTCCTCTTTGGATATTCCATTCATGCATCCAACTTGCTTGTCATTTACATTCCCTTCTAGGCTTGGTTGTACCTCTACCTTCCTCTTTTGCTCCTCATCTTGGTTTAGTTTTCTTATAAGGACTAATTTTCCTTCACTCTCTTTTCCTTGGTCTTTAAGAGACATGCTTTCTTCCTTCATTCTCATGAAACTTTCTTGTGTCCTCTCTTGCACCTGTTCTTCATAATCTTTCATAAAATATTTAAGAACCAAACTCCATGTTCTCTCTTCTTCATCACTACCTTGTTGTAGTTTGTTTTTTTTACACTCATTTATGTGACTCATTTCACCTTCTTATTTACCTATCTCTCTTCTTAAGAACCCCATGTTCTCTCTCAACCTCACTTGGCCTTGCATCTTCTCTTTTATTTGATCTTCATGATCCATGTTTGTAGATCTTGACTATTTCTTCTACTTGACAACATTTTTTTCACATCCTTCTTCCAAGGATTCATTCACTCTTCCTTCCTCCTTCATGAAGGCTAAGACCTAATTCTTTCTATTCTCAAAAAATTATTTAATTCCAAACACCATACTTCTCCTTTCCATACCTACATGTTGGTCCATTAAAGGCACTAAAATATGTTTTATTCCATCCTTTGTTAGTATATACATATGTAGTTTGATCCAAGTTTAATATTATTGTTAATATTACACTAAATATTCTAGTCCTTGAAAATTAGATCCATCTAACTCCAATTTTACAACATACTTTTGGTCGTATTCCTCTTGTAACTGACTAAGCAATCTATTATAGCCTCATATTGACTAAACCCTCTTCTAGTCTTATTCTAGACCACTTATATTAGCTTCTTAGGCAATCAATTCATTTCATGGGATTGATTAGACCTTTCAAAACCCTAATTTATAACTAATTGTGATTAATTACCCTAAACCATGATTAACCTCTCCTAAGCCTAGTCAAATCTTACTTTGACTCACTAAAATACTTTTTGGCGTATTCATTTGTCCCACATGCACCCAAAGTCTCCCCTTTTTGGAAATAAAAACCTATAAATACCCCATTACCCCTCTCACTTTCTTAAGAACACTTCCACTTTTCTAGGCTAAACTAGAGCTTTTCTTCATTTTTCATATTGAGCTAATATTACTTTGCTTTGCTATTTCCATTAAAGTTTGAGTAAATGGAAGAAACCTTGTGGCTCTTTATCCATTAATGAAGAGGTTCAATTCTCATAATCATAAAATGATTGATTAGAATATATCTAGGTACATTCGTAAAGCTTTCAATAATAGAGTATAACTAGAAATGTTAGATTTACTTGTTTCTTTCAAGATTAATGCATGGAAAAGTAATAAATCCTTGTTTATATCTTATCTCACGGTCCATTAAACTATTTGTTTGAATCTTTCAATATTTTTGAGTGTTTCTTACCTCATTTCATAGTTTTTACAAATTGTTTCCTTGTTCACATTTGGCACACCTGGTGGAACTTACTCCATAGTCCTTTTCCAAGTCTTTTCTAATCTTTACATGTCCATTTCTAACCATTTTATGCTTTCTATGTTTTAATATCTTGTCTTTTAAAAAATTTCACATTTTAAAAGGGATTTTTCTTCCTTTTGATAAAGCATTTGATGGTTCCAATATAGAAAAAGAATTTCATTGATAAAAAATAACGTGTTTGATCCTTTAAATTTTTTGTATCTATGAATTTTGATGTTTTTACAGGGGGTACGTGAAGGTGTCCTGGAGAGGTGCATATTCATTAGAAAAGAGGTGTATGCATTGAGTTGGTCGCATATCCATTAGGCTTTAGATTGAGCTTTTAGAATTTTTACAAAGGGACGTGTATCCATCCTGTTCCATGAGTGTACTCCTCTCTCTAGACACACAGGCATTTGTCAAAGACTATGTTGACCTTACATTTATACTTTGGTAGTGTATCCATTCTCTTGGGCATGTATCAGTTGAAACCCTAGCATATGTGTCTTGCTAGACATGTAGTTGTTAAACCCCACAACCACTTTCTTTCTACACGCATACCTATCGGTTAGGGATCATATCCATTGGTTGGGAAACGTATGAGTTGGAATGGGTGTGCAGTTGTTAGTGTTAAAAGTTGAAAGTTTTCACGAGCTTTAAGATTAAAGTTTCTAGTGTTTTCTAACTTGTTTGCAGGTTCTTAACAATTGTTTGTAGGGTATTTTTGGTTTTGTTTTGACTAACTTAGTTAAGTGTTTCATTTCTTATTTGATATAGGTTTTTGAAGTGTGTATGATCTTCCCTCACACCTTATGAGCAATATTGGGAACTAAAAACACCTCCAAAACCTTCTTATTACTTTTTAAATACTTTATTTATGTTTCATAATGGATTAATCTTCAAAAGTTGGTTAAAACAAATTCCTTTTCAAAAGATTACTTCAAGTATTTTCCATTACTTATTTGTAGTTGAGTTTCGTGTTGTGTATGCTCTTCCCTTGCACCTTTTGATGACCTTGGGAATAAAAAACAACACGTAAAATCTCTTTCATGATATTGTGATATTTTTGAAAATTAATAACTTCTCGGATGTAGGACCAAATTCATGTGTCGAAGAAAGGAGTTTTAAAACAAAAATCCCGCTAATACGTGTTTGATTGTAGGTTGCCAAATGGTGTGCTACTTAAAAACCACATTAAGTTAAACAAGATAAAAAAACACACCACATACATCACATTATATTGCAAGTTTTAGAAAAGGGTAAATCCCTATCCGCTCAACTAGAACATAACCCCTTTGGCATAACACCTTAAGCTACAAAAATGGGGGTGGTTCTAGGAACCCTAAAGTAATCTAATGATGAGAAACCTCATGGATGAAACAAGAACTTACCAATTTGACTAGTCATACATTATGAGTTTATAGTCAAAGTTATCTGAATCATGATCCTAGTGATGATATAACTGAACACACTAGTCACTCATTGTATTAGAAGGGAGTAAAGTAAATCTGATATAATCCTTGGGAAATCTTGGAAAATTGCACTCACATTAGACAATTTTTTTACCCGAATTTGATTGATCTACTTAGGAAAGACATTTTTTCAAGGAGCCCACTATGTTAGTCCATTATCATGTCTTGTCAAACCATCACGAAGTGAAAAAATGCTTGGATTCAAAACTATTTTTTTCAAACATGGTAACAAATCCATTTAAGTTAGATCTAAGTGTATCTCATCAAAAAATTAAATGATGTACCACTTAGCTTGGTTTCTTTCTTGCCTTCGGATGAGGTGAAACTCTTCCCAAGTTCCACTAAGTTTATTTTCATCTTTTGATCTATACCTTTGCATTCTTGTTTCCCATTTGGGACAAGGGAAGGTATCTTTCGAGAGTGTTTTCATAGATAGTATTCGTCACATTTTTGTCTATTTATGCTCATCCATGTTTGTGGCTGAGTTGTTAAATGTCTAAAGTTCGTGGATATGTCCTTATATATTTGATGACCACGTGATCTTGATTTCAGGATTATCTTCATAGCTAGGATTTCATTTCATCATCGTTTCCCCTTTGATTTGTTACTCTTACATTTTAGCCATACAATTGTGAAACTTACATCTTTTTTCATATTTTGAGAACTTGATAAGTTTCCTTATTACATCATTACGATGCTTACATGACTAGAAACTTCTTGCTATACTTATATTTAATTTCAATCCCAACAATGTCTAAGGTGTTTTGAAAGTGTCGATACTGCATTATTTGTATCACGAAAGCATCATCTTGATATTAAGACCTTGCTTATTCTAGTCTTGGTTAACATGTTGGGGTAGTGTTGTTACATTACTTGCATTTTCAACTTCCATTATCAAAAGGATTATATTTTGTTGGAATTTGAACTAGTCATAGTATACCTTGTGGAGAGATCACATCAATACAAATTTGGTACTTATATCTTGTTGATGTTTAAACTCAACCTAGGTATTGATAGGGTGTTTTCATTATCTGGTTTATGTGCTTCTCATCGAAACCATAACTTAAGGTATAGAGTGTTTTAAAAATAGTTGAGTGTTTGATGGATTTACTGGATAATTTACGTATTAATTCCTAAATTATGATAGCATTTGCATATTTTGTGTACTTTAAACATCTTTTGAGATAATATGACTTTAAATGATTCATATCACATATACCTAGGTTTCTTATAAACTTGAATACACTTGGACAAAACCTACCACAACTTTGACTAGTAATGCCTATAATCAAAAAAATGAAATCTAAACCAGACAAGCATGATTTAACTAAAAATCCTTTTGCAATGCACCCCTTCATTGGTAATAACTTAACATCTCTCTTTTCACAAGTAAAAGACACTAAACCACTAGTTGATCATAGTGGAGAATATTCTGATACATTAGAGGACCAACACAAGTTAGACATAGTTCACTTTGACAAGCTCCTTTATTATAAAAAAAACCAAGTACTCGCAAGAGTTCTTGAATTAAGAGCCAAGCTTCCATAAGAGTGTGAAGTGGTGATTAAAACCATTAACCATGAAACAAAAAAAACAACCACGGCCATACCTCATAGACATGGATAACACTTTTGACATAGGGTATGCTTCCACTTTAGGAAAACGTAACAAAAATGTCGAAGATGACTCACCGAAACAAATAGAGGATTTGTGAAGAATTTACTTTAAGGCTTCACGCAGAGTAAAAATTGAACGTGAGCGCAGAGACTCAATGCCTCCTAGGTTTGACGATGAATATGATCCCTTAGTTGAAGAAGAGATCATTCAATGATAGATACTAAAACTCAATAAATAACTAGAAAACTGAGGCTCTTCGAGTAAGAATGTGCATAAGGATAGAATTTAGACAAAATCAAGCAAGTTTCACATAGATCCATATGATGATGTAATTTTCAAGGTTGTTAAAATTAATAGACCACTATCACCCACAAAGGAACAAATCATTCAACATGAGTTACAATAAATGAAGAATACATTTACTACTCTATAAGAGATCAATGTAGGACACAATAGAAAATACTTATACGAAGAACTATGTCCTTACCCCTTTCATAAAGATATGTTACAAAAGTCATTTCCGAAACATTTTGATATCCCCAAATTTGACAAGTATAAAATTAAAATTGATCCACATAATCATGTCAAAGAACTCTATATGGCTTTCCAAGAAGTCACTTATAGCGATAACTACTTGATACGTCTATTTCCTTATAACTTAGGAACATAGGCATTACAATGGTTCTTCAGTATACCTAAGGGATCGATCACGACAAGGCCCACCCTTGCTAAAACGTTTTTAAACATTTCTCTTTCAACATGGAGAGTGATATCACCATGAACGACCTTTGCAACAAAAAAATAATAATTAATGAGACCTTTGTCAGATTCTTACAGTGATGGCAAGGATTGAAAAGTCATTTCCCTTGTGTCCTTCTAGAAAAATAGTTAGTAAGAATATTTGTCCCTAATTTGAACCCAGAAATAGCCTTTCACTTATAAATGCAATATGGCTCCAACTTTGAAGAAGTTATAGAGAAAGGAAACCATATCAAAAAGGCTCTTATTGTGAAGGGGACACTCAAACCCATTACAATGAACAAACACGAGACAAAGTCCACTGATAAACCAAAGTTATTTAATAAGAAAAAAATGTTGTTGGAAATGGCATCACAAACTCCAAGAGAGTCCAAGCTGTACATACTAGTTTGTTTTTAAAGCTTTCACAAAAACCTCTCCAAAAGGCACCTACAAAGCACACATTTACACCTCTAACTAAATTACTATATGCTATACTTAAATAGCTAGACACAATGAACATGGTATAATACCCAACCGTGACGGTACCATATCCAAAATATACACCTAAACCAGGCTAGTTCAAAGAGCATGAATACTGCAATTTCCACTGTGTCAAAGGACACAAAACTGATATATGCCTAAGATTGTGACATTATATACAAGACCTCATCAAAGATGGTAATATCTCAGTAGAATCACCATCTGACTCAAGGAAAGGACCTAACAAAAATATGGGTATATTCAAAGAACCTTTTCCTAATCATGAAGATAATAAATACAAGAATTCAGATCATAAACAAGCCTTTAATTATTATCGAATTGTTGCCTAAACTTATCCAACAAACAATAAACCATTTGAATCCCTTATAGGTTGTATCTATTCATCTCATGAATAATTTGATACCATTAGGATCTTAGAGAAGAGTTATGTTGTAGGTACATGATGGGCTCGTTTGGTAATACCAGATCCCATACCGTTTTGCAAGAAGGCCAGTATAATTTAATAAAACAATTAGAGAAGACACCAGCTATAATCTCAGTCCTAGATCTCATTAAGATCTCTATGGATCATAATAACATATTGTATAAAAAAATTCAGAGTTTAGGAGTCTCAATCAAAGTAGATCCCGCACACTTGTAAGAAATGGTCACACACCTTGACACTAGCGATCATATTACTTTCAATTGCACCGTAATATCATGTAATAACCTAGAGGAAAACCTTATACATATAGGTTTTTGTTACTCATTGTAAGATCAAAAGAGTTCTTGTGGACAGTGGGTCTGGTCTAAATATCTACACATTGAAACTGGTAAAATAGCTAGGCCATTCAGAAGCATATTTGGGTGATAAAACTATCACAATAATATCATATGATAATGCAGAGTGAGAATCAGTAGGTACTATAGTGGTTCTAATGGAAGTAGGGCCAAAGTATTATAATACAACATTCCATGTCATTGAATTAGATCTTCCTTACAACATGATTTTGGGATGCCCATGGATCCATGTCATGCAGGCCATTCCTTCCACTTTCCATCAGTGTATAAATGTGTGCCATGGAGACTATAAAATCACCATCCTAGGTGATCTAGAGCCATTCACAAATTATAGAGAGTTGTAAAAATTCTCATGTGCAACATATGAATGTCCTTCAGAAAATATTGTTGTTCCCTTACAAACAGAGGATATGAAGAAACTTGCGGATCCGAATACACTCACTCTTAATTAGAATTTCCTGACATTGGTTAATCCATTCACATCATGAGAAGAAACATATAAAAATTATGGTTTGGATGATCAATTCACTGTTTAGTAGACCTTATTAATATCATATCTTTCAGTGTCACCTAGAACATGTGGTAAACTCTATTTCCAATTCAAGAGTACTAGGGATAGATGTCTTGAACCACTAGAGAAGTTTATTTTTAGTGGTCTCCTATCTGAGGAAAATATGTTAGAGGGTCCGAACAAGAGGGTACCTAAAGGTACCAAGGCATCATGCCATCAATCTCTGCAATATATTAAAGGCCACCGCATGATGTATGTCATGGGCTATAATGGGTTTGGATGGATTATAAATGCACAAGGAAGGCTAAAGCCTATTACTATTCCTTGTTTCAAATCTAACAAACACGTCCTCGTAATCAACACCCATAATGATCAAATTTTTGAGATAGAGGCCACCTCTTCAGAATGTGAGGATGGCTTGTCTCACTCAGATAGTGATGTAGATTCCCAATATAGCTTATACGAGGATCTTTCCTCCACTAACATATTTTCTAATTCAGATGTTTTTACCTTATCTGAATCTAATACCCCCTCCAATTACCAGTTTACCCTTGTATGTCCCTAAATTATATATTAGGATAAAAAATTTCATGCGCCAATCCATTTAATTGAGAATGATGATGCATTTATAGAATTCATGGGGCTCGAGGATTCTATTCCAAATGGGGATCATAAGAATTTTTTTTCCATCAAACTAGATGCTTATGCATAATTTGGAGAAGAAGTAGAGATGTGTGGAATCCTGAACAAAAATGTCATAAGAAAAGGAAAGAATACTTTAGAAAAGCCTTGCAGAAAGAACAAACATAATTCTCCCAATGAAAGGCTATTTGAGGCACTAGTACACAATAAAAAAAAAGAAATCATAAATAAAGTGGAGTATCCTTATAAAGATGATGATGATCCACCTAAGGAAGTTGATCTTCATCTTCCCCCTGATCTTACACGAATGGAAGATGATTGTTGAAGAGACACTTAGCGTTAACATTGGTTCATAAGAGGAGCCTGGAATGATAAAGTTAGGAGCTTCACTCTTATCCCAAGAACAAAAGGTTTTCGTGGCATTATTATGATAATATGTGGATATATTTATGTGGTAATATACAAATATTCTAGGTTTAGACCTAAAATTGGTTATGCACAACCTTCTTGTGTACCCAAATGCTAAACCCATCAAGCAAAAATTGAGAAAGATGCATCCAAAGGTTACACTGCTTGTTAAAGATGAAATGGAAAAATTATTAGTAGCATACTTCATTAAACCCATTGACTATTCAGATTATATAGCCAATATAGTCCTAGTTAAAAATAATCTGGTAGGTATTAGAATCTACATTGAATTTTGAGATATCAATAAAGCATGTCCTAAAGACGAATTCCCTTTGCCTAATATCAACATGATTTTTGAATCCACTACTAGTTATGAGATGCTATCCTTAATGGATTTATTTTCAAGTTATAACCAAATCAGGATTGTAGAGGAAGATCAACACAAGACAACTTTCATCTCCCCATGGGGGACGTTTTTCTACAAATTCATTTCTTTTGGACACAAGAATGCTGGGGCTACCTATCAATGCACAATGATGGTCATCTTCCATGACATAATGAATGACATCATGGAGGCTTACTTTGATGATATATTAAAAAAATCAAAAATTAGAGGAGAGAACCCTAAAGTGCTGAGATGTATTTTCTAGCATCTCCAAGATTATAAGGTCTATTTGAATCCCAGAAAGTGTGTCTTTGGAATTATATCATGAAATATATTGGGTTTCATTGTTTCACAGAGAGGAATAGATGTGGACCCTATAAAGGTTGCAACTATCACAAAGATGCCTCTAGCTACAAATATTAAAAAACTATGAATTTTACAAGGAAAATTTTAAGAAATCATTTGTTTTATTTCACAACTTGTAGAGAAGTGCCATCCATTCACACATATACTGAAGAAATATGTTACTCTCAATTAGGGACCGGATTGTTAAAAGGAATTTGCATTTCTTAAACAATACCTTGTCAACCCACCTATTCTCATGTCGCCTACCCCAGGTGAACCCCTCCTGCTATATATTTCAGCCACCTAGTTTACTATTAGTGCAGTGCTTGCCAAATAGGACCTTGACCATAAAGAAAGGGTGGTTTATTATCTTAGTCACACCATGATCGCCTATGAGTTGAATTATCCACAGATTGAAAAATCCTTCCTAGAAGTCATCTTTACCTTTCAGAAAATTCTCTATTACGTCTTTAATAATAAAACCAAGTCAAATACCTTTTATCAAGACCTGCCCTTATAGGATGAATGGCTAATTGGATCATTCTCCTTAGTTAATTTGACATTGAGTTCGTTAATCATACTTCATTTAAAGGACACGTATTGGCCTATCAGTTGGCATAATCTCCCCTACAAAGAATGGAACCATTATGTATGTATCTTCTATACACATCCATGATTTATATAGAATAGTCTGTTATGTCCTAAGTCCACTTCGACTAATCATTCACATTTCATGAGTTAGGGGCTGGAGTGGTGCTCATCACTCCCATAGGAGAGTCTATTCCATAAGCATTCTATTTGGTATTCCCATGTACTAATAACATTATAGAATATGAGGCACTTATCACTGGCCTTAAGTTAGCTATCACTTGGAACATTTGATAGCTACAAGTCATCAATGACTCCTAACTAATCATTAAACAAGTTAATGATGAATATAAGGTCAAAGATGAAAAGATCATTCCAAATAAGAAATTGGTCAAGACCTTGAAAGAGTATTTTGTCCAATTTTTTTTTGAACAATGAGCAAGGTCACATAACATGTCCATGGATGCTATGGATACTATCATATACTTGTTACACATTCTTCCTTAGGTAAGTAAAATGTCATTATTTATAGAGAATTTACGATTTCCCACCGATGACATGCCATAGTCTTATTTGGAATGTGAAGTTGTTTGTCCTTTATTTCCTTGGTATGATCCCATATTTATCTACCTAAAAAATGGCTCATTTCCCCCAAACACTACCCATACTGAGAAGAAATACCTTATCCAACATATAGCTTGTTACACCCTCCTAGGAGGCACCCTCAATCATCATGGCTAAAACTGAAATATACTACATTGTTTAGATGTTATCGATTCAATCCATGCTATTAAAGAAGTGCATGGTTGAATTTTTAGAGTGCACACTAGTGGTATGGTTCTAGCTAAGAAACTATTGAGAGTGGACTATTATTGACCCACCGTGGAAGTAGATTGTTGTAACTTCATTAAGAAGTGTGAACTCTGTCAGAAATATGGTAACTTGATGTAGGCGTTGCAACCCATTGTGACACTTTGGCCTTTTTTGAAATGGGGACTGGATCTCATAGGGAATATCCATCCTACTTCATCAAATGATCATACCCACATTATCATCGCCACCAAGTATTTTACTAAATGGGTAGAGGTTGTGCCTCTCACTTGTATAATTGGTACGTAAATCTCCAAATTTATCAGATAATGGTGAATCACCTCATCCAAATCAAGTGGTCTATTACAGAATCCACCAATACCCTCTGCCATTATCACAGATTGTTAATGGTAAGTAAGTACTTTATTTCTTTATTGTATTTAAACTTATGTGTGTGGATAAAAAATTAGGAGATAAAGTTAGGTTATGTCAACACTTTCATATCCAAATCAAGTGATCTCCACCCCCTATTACCCTCTCAGTGTATTGCATTGAGTTCCATAATAATATATGATATTGTTGTTCATTTGTTTGCAAAAGGTAATGGAAAATTTCATATTATTGATCATGGTGTTTGATTGAAGTTCTTGGCCACCAATAAAACTCTTAAGTTTCATTTTATGAATCATGGAAAAAATGGTTAGTAACTGTAAACTGGCTGGAGGCAGTAATTGAAGCACACAGGTGCAGTTACAAATACATCCCACCCTCTGGGCCTATCTTTAATTTTAATTGTGTGGTGAAGACAACAACAATTTATTTTGTTTTAGTAGCAACTAAAAAAAATAACAGAGAAAAATATTAAAAATCTTGTAACTTTTGATCGGTAACTCAGTTTTGAGTGCCGTTTTTTGCAAAAGTGCTGTTTTTCATGCTCTTTCCATTGGATTTATTTATTTTTAGACTTGCACTGTAATTATAAAGTGCCAAATATGAAGGAGTGTTGTAATCAATTGTGGATACAATTTCGGCTGAGCCCGATGTCCTAAATTTTTGAGAGTTTCAGTTTGTACCTATCATGGATTCTGAGAATGATATGATTTTCTCTGAAGTATGTGGACTTCAAGAGGATATTGTAAAAGTTGTGGAAGAAAATAGATCACTCATGAAGCAAAATTCTCTTCTACAATCACTCATTCACGATAAGGATACAATAATACACTCCCTGTAGAACAAACTTGCTAGCCTACAATATCACCATCATATTGTGGACAATCATATCCATGCTCCTAGTACACTTGTAGTTGTTTCTCTTGTACCCAATGACATTGATCTGCTAGTCTTTGATCCTGAACCCACTTTTGATGCTTCTAAACTTGTGAGGCTTGTTACTGCATGCTCTTCCACATCTGTGCCTTTTATAGCACCACATGTTGTGTATCCTACTTCTTCTCAGTTGCATGGTATTTTTGGGAAGCATACCACTGCATTCAGTTCTCGCATGCTCCATTCTATGGGTCTCACTAGTGGAGTCATTGGCAGACATTCACAGGGTATTATTTCCTCTATTCCACATGTGAAGTGGAATTCTCGTCATGACATTGGTTTTTGAGCAGATACTTCATTGGGATCACACATTGACAGAGCTCCTTTTTGTTCACTCGACTCCTTCTGAAGATCCTAAGCAACACATGAGTTCTACATCTTCACTCAGGCTTGAAAAACCTAAGATTTCAGCTATCAGACATGATCAACCTGACACACATTCTGATGTTCTTTTGCATGCACCCATTATGCATTTTTCACCAAGTCATATGGAGGAATCTTCTTCATCCATCCATGTTGATTTGGGGTGGATATCTAATCACTCGTGGAAGCGACATAGACATTCGTTGAGAGGACTCTACAGGCATGGCTCCTCCACCATTAGGCCTCTTGCTCCACTTTCTATACCTTATGCATTGTGATGCTTCTTGTTTTGAGCATTTTTTAGTAGGTGTAGTGTATCTCTCTTATTTGTTGAGAGATTTTGTATCTGTATTTTTAACACTTTTGGCATGTTGACAGTATCTCTTATGGGGGATCTATTCTGGTGCATTCCAGTGTTAGTTTTTTAGTGTTCGAGTAGTTTTTTTGAAAACTCATACAGATTTGTAGCGTCACTCCACCCATTCAGCAATATGGGAGGGTGTGGTGTTGATCCTACTTCTTCGGGTTTCGTGTCCTTGCCTTGTTACCTTGGATTTTCTTGGATCGTGACACTCTGGATTTTATGTCCTTTCCTTGTTGCTTTGGTTTTTGTTCTTGGAGTGGCACACCTATTTGCATTAGTTGATCGAATTATGTTTGGTGTTTTTTTTGCACTTTTGACATCACTCCATTGATAGTCTCCTTATATGGAGCTATTCAAGTGGAGCCTAGTGTCAGTTATTTTTGAGTTTTGTGATTGAGCAGTGGATTCAGACCATAGTGTACACCAAAATTATTCAGGATTGTATGATTTTTTTGAGCCGAGATTCTTGGGATGCCTTGGAGCGGATCTTTACTCTCTTTACTTTATTGTTACTGGTTTTGGGTACCTTGCGGTGTCCCTTTTTTCCCAGTTATTGTGCATGAGTGCCTCATCAGGCCTAGTTACTGGGACTCATACTGTGGACATGCCACTTCTATTTTTGACCCTAGCTTCACTTGAGGGGGGGTGTTAGAGTAGGTATTTACCTTAGCTCATGTTCACATAGGTATTTTATTTACCTTTATTATATTTATCCTCACCCACTTATGTGTGTGGATATTTATTTTATCTTATTTAGATATTAGGAGATATTATCTAGTTGTTAGGTATAGTTATTTCCTTGATCTATGGTATTGACTAGTTCTTTCCTTGATCTATGGTATTGACTAGATCCTTGATGTCTAGTTCTCTCCTAAATCTAGGGTCTTGACTAGTTATTTCCTTGATTTATGGCTTGATCTCCAACCTTGACTAGTTCTTAGATTGTTATTCCTTGCCTATTTAAGCAAGGCCCATTCTCAGTGTATTGCATTGAGTTCCATAATAATATATGATATTGTTGTTCATTTGTTTGCAAATGTTTATGTAAAGTTATTCTGGTGAATTTATTTCATATTATTGATCATGGTGTTTGATTAGCATCTGAGTTCTTGGCCTGGTACAATCTGGTTATCATTCCTTTCACACACTCCTACTAATATAAACCCATATTCCTTAGTCTATAGAACTGAAGCCATCATCCCTTAGAAGTGGAGCTTCCTTCCTTGAGAATATCTCTACAGGACTATCTTGATAAAGATGAAGACTATAGAGTTGCTCAACTGGAAGAGTTAGAGATGTTGGATGAGAATCATATGAGAGCGCTCAATCACCTGAAATTTTATCAGAACCAAGTGTCAAGAGGATATTTAAAACATATCATTCATCATGATTTTTACTTAAGTGATCTTGTTCTGAAAGAAAAATAGAGAAACGTTGTTCAGGGCAGAGAAAAGAAAGGTAAATTTGAAGCTAATTAGTTAGGACCTTATGTGGTCATTGCTAAATATGGATCAGGAGCATATAAACTTGGACATTCTGATGGAAAATAACTTATAGAGCTCATGAACACCATGCACCTCAAGCGGTTCTAGACTTAAGCATGGGGTGGATGTCAAAAAATACCTAAAAATTAGAAAAAAAAGAGAAAAGAAAAAACAAGGAAAACAAAATAAAAAATTTAAGAAAACAGGTCATCCACATATGAAAACCACACAATTTTGGTGCATTGGGAAATTCCTTGGGTGAAAAATGGTTTCCAATGCTCAAGGAGGCTTCATTGTTCGCAAGCTAATCTTACATCTATACGGGTGACTCTCACCTCTATCTCGGATTGGTTTCCCTTTTTAGGTCTAGGAACCCTACCGAGTCTATTTTTCCAAGCTCGTGATTTGGCTCATCTATTATTATATATATATATGAAGGAATCACCTTTGTATGTTCATTTCTAATGCTAGGGGCACCTTCATATTTTACCTTCTTGAACATACACGCATGGCATTCTGCATGTTGTATATTCCCACATCACGCTGGGGGCATCCACATTTCTTCATCCCTATATATTGCTTTCAAAATAGGACCTTAGAAAATACAAAAACATTTGGAAAAGGATACACAAAACTATAAACATTAAAAATAAAACCTTTAGGAATGAAGCTACATAAAATTCATAACATTGTCTTAAGGAAACCCCAAAAATAATGTGAACAATAGCCTTGAAAACTTATCTTTCAAGATAGCACAAAAAACATTAGAAAATACATCAATTCTATCCCACAAAAACAAAGCAATGATTAAATTAATTTTAGTTGTTAGTTTGTGTAGTTTTTGTTGTAGTATCTTTTCACATTGTATGATTTAAAGTATAGTTCATTTTCTTACGTTAGATTGAATCTCGTTTGATTTAAATTATGTGTCGCATTGAGTTTATTTTTAAACTTTCATACTTGTAAAATATTGATATGTTTTCATCGTCTATTGTATGCATTTATTAGGATTCATTTTACTTACTTAGATTGGATACTAATTTAATCTATTATTAAGGTTTGCATGAGTTCATTTATAATTGTGTATTGTTCTGTATATTTGTTTAGTTTTGTTAATTTTTTCCTATGTTTTTTTTACTTAACATCTATTTGTTATCACATCTATCATCCATAATTCATCACATGTAACATCATATAGTACATCACATATATAAAAATGCTAAGTTTTACATCAAATATGTATACTAAGATAATCATCACATACTGTATCATCCACGGGGCAAGAGGGGTTACGCATGATCAAAAATCTATCCCCCCGGCACCAATATAATCAGTATCATCCCACATTCTAATCTTCCAAGTAACTCATGTACAAAACATATGATATCATCTAAGGATATATTATCAATCTAAAAAATGTATGGTACATCATCAACATCTATCATGATACATACATGTGAAATCAAAATCATAAAACATCATGATCTATTCAACACATCCATAAACATGAGTCATCATGATAAAGACATATAAAAACATGACGAAATATAACATCGAATGTCTATATATACATATAAAAATGTATGTCTTAAAAATGAATATCTATCATCGATACAAAATTGGCCATCACAGGCTATGAATCACGCTAAAGCCTTCATAAGAGGCATATAATCAAAATGGTACATCCGTATATACATCAATTAAAATAAGCCTTCATAAGAGGCATACATACATATAAAAGTTGTGTCATATACAAAGAGTATCAACCATGGCTCTCCCCATATCCTAGACTACCAAGACATATGTGTTGAAATGGAGGTTATTGTTGTTGCTGATGGGATGGTCTGGCTCCGAGTGTACCACCTTGCTGAACAGTGGGCTGTTGTATTGACCGCCCTGACCTCCGTGACCTAGATCTTGTCCTGCTCGTACCAAGCTGATAAAATGGAGTCACTCTCTGTCCCTCTAGCATTTCTCAATAGTAGGAAGCCTTGTAATACGAGGCCTCACCACTAGCTCTCATAATGTCCTACATCATCTCACTGTCACCAAAATTTGTAGCATCTTGAATGGTGGAATACCGCTCACCTATTAGTCTACCAATATCCACTTGAGCCTATCTTAGTGTGATATCCTACCAATATCTATCCGATGTGATATCCTGGACCTGAGCCTATGCCTAATATCTATGAGTAGTGATACCCTACACCTGGGATTGATCCCATTATGTAATAGAAGCCTACGTCTATGATTGTTCTTGATGTAATAGGCTCAATATCGGCATGCCCTACGCTATTAGTTACTGTATCTACTGCAACAATGCAAGCCAATCTCTAACCTTACCAGCCTGAGATCTCACCTGATCTCTCTCTGCTATAACTATCTAGAGCTATGCCCTGGCCTAATCCCTCTTAGCCACCACCCGTAACTGAATGGATATCACCAGCTACAACTTCTGCTAAATTGTAGCTGAATTTTCATCATCTCCACCACCACCTAGAGCATGAGGTGGAGGACCATGTTATGGATACACCTATTGTAATGGAACATGAATACTAGCTGGAATCCCAACTGGAGGCAACTACATATGAGGTACTAATGGAACTTATCTCTATCTAGGTCTAGGCCCCTGCAAATGTGGGTGCTATGGTGGAGAAACCTTTTCCGAACCCCCATCATGACAATGAAAGTCAAAGGGGTCATCATCATCATCATCTTTTTCATCCCTGCAACCTTCATCACCACTATTAGGAGGTCCCATTGGAGGTGATCTCACTCTTGCATCATAGGCTTCTCTTAGAATCATCAATTGATGAGGTAATATTTTCTGATACCAAGGCCTATACTCTACTGTACACCCTAGATATCTAGCCTACCTCAAAGGCACCCACGGAACTTGCACCACCTACAAATAGATAGTCATGGCTCTATTCATAGTAATCGGTAGCTCCATATCAAAATACTCTCAGGCCTTGCGAGCATACCACATATCCTATTTGGGAACATCCTACGTAGTGTCAATATATCTCTGGTACCGATCAACTCTGTAACACTCTCACATATAGATGTGGCTGTAAAACAAAAAGTGCTCAACTATGGTTGTACTAAGCTCTAGGCCATCTTTGGGCCACTAAAAGTTTTTGTATGTCCTCCATAATATCGTAGCTTGTTGTAGCTCATAAAACTCTCGATGATAATGGTAAGTTTCTCCCATGTTTGGTTACACATCATTGCCATACAGAACCCAAACCATAGTAGAAGGCTCCTCTGGAGCATGCACTCTCAAAACACATATAGGGAGACCAATGGAAATATGGTCCTACACCCAAATTTGTAGCAAATGGGCTAGATCTACCATCTTCCTATGGTAGTAGGTAATCAGGTGTAGGTCCCAATATAAATTTGCCAATATGTACTAGCCCCAACAATATGTCTAACCATCAATAATTCCATGGATAAGTCCAATAGGACCAAGTGGGAAGGTAGCTCCAGTCTTGTCAGGGAGTAAAACTCCACTGATAAAGGCCATCAAATATACTACAACTCATTCTAGCTTAGGATTTGCTATGCACTCATAAAATATGACTGTCATACCTTGATGAGGTATATCCAGAGCTCTAAACAACTCTTAAATGTAATGATCAATATTACGCTGATGGCTCATATATTGAACCAACTCACCATGGATAAGGACCCGGTATATCTGCCATACATCCTCTAGGGTGACGGTCATCTCGCCATTCAGGAGCTGGAATCACTGGCTCTCATTGTGCCACCTCTTAGCTTAGGTTATGGGGAGGCCGTGATCAAGTGTAATCTATGGCATATTGGCCACGTAAGCTAAACCAGTAACGTATAGGATGATACTTACTAGCTTCCTATCTTGTTCCAAGCGTTTATTCCAAACGTATACACAAGTGTTTGTTCTAAGCATTTATTCCAAGCATAGACTTGACTTATTTTGCACAAAAAAATATTTAAGTGTTTATTCCAAGTGTATACATGTTCCATTTGATGCATATGCACTTGTTTCGATGCATACACACCCAACATGTATATGCCTCCCATTCAATTCATACGCACCCTAATCGACACATATATACCTAGTTTTTCCCCACTAATGTTTTCTACCTCTGTACGACGTATACACATCCATTATGGTGTAAATGTGTGCCTTTTGACACGTGCACACATATGTTTCTAACCCCGCAGGAAACATACGCATCTAGTCTGGCATATACATGTGTCATTTAGTGCGCATGCATGCACGCATGTATTTTCATCCACAATATGCATGCGAGTCCCGACTAATGGACACATGGGTGTGTACCCATATTTTGACACACACACTTACGTGTACTCATCATTTCCATGCATATGCGTATGTGTACGCATCTTTTTTAGCCCTAACTAGAGCAAAAAAGCAATAAATTAAGTAATAAAATGACTAAATTAACAAGAAAGGATAAGGCACTCACAAAGGGTCCATCGCTATCCTCCCATAGGTACTTCTAAATGTAGTGTGCTTGTCTCCTCATCCTCTGAAGCCTCGCCATCTCTCTCTTATCTCACAAAGTTACTCGTAGTGATAATCGGTAAGAGATTCGTAGCAAATGAACTATCTGTGATGGTTTATCCCCTCTAAAGTGGGTATACTAAGCTATCTAGATGCCCCTGGGGAATGTTTTGGCTACTATGATCATTCTAACACTTCCTTTGCTCACCGAAATAATTATTTTTTAGTAATTTTCGCTATGTCGGAGCACTAAGTGCTACTTGGCAGTCATTTATTCACCCTAGGGTAGTTTTCAAATATTCTAGGCATTATTTCCTTCTGTTTTACGCATCGCAGTAATTATTTTTGGTTCGTTCTTCTTCTCACCGGGGCATTTTACTGTTATCTAATGCCATTTTCTTCAACCTGAAGCATTTTCACGTGATTTTAGATGATCTTCCATTTTGTAAATCTTACAACCAATCACAAATTATAAAATTATAAAATCACACAAAAAATCCAAAACATAAATAAACTTCAAAAATGGACTAAAATTGGTAACTAGCTCATTTTGCAGCTGAAATATGTGTCTCTCGCATGACACTCATCTTGTATCTTACTAGAATTTTCACATGTTTTGAAAATATGACTTGCAGATCATTTGACTCTACAATCACTTACAAGATTTATGTTTCTTACTTCATTTGTACTTCGGGGTACAACGAGTTGTGTGGTACTATATCATCGTGTACACTACATTTTCATTGGGCCCAAGTCTCCTCTGTTCTTTCCCTTACATGTACAATTTTCTTGGGGCATCATTTCTACCCTTTTTTTTATCACATAAATTTGGGACTAAAGATCAATAACAAAATATTTGTGTAGCTCTCTTAGACATTTTTGGTTCGAGTGTGTGTGCGTGTTTATACTTATTTCCTTATTAGATCAGCTTGTTTACTTCTCGTATTGCATTACATTTTGTATGTTGCATTGAGTTGGCAATTTCAGTAATGGATAATTGTTTGTATTATGGATTTTTGTGTCATTCTATAATTTTATCATATGTTTATATTTTAATAAGGACCGATGATGAAGATTCTTAGCAATATGATGTGATCGATATTATCTTGTACACAACAAAGTTAATATCTCAATATCTCCCCTTTGATATTTTCTTTCTCCTTCTTCTTTTCTTCTTCTTCACATTATTTATTTCTTCTATTCTCTTCCTATCATCTTTTCAATCATGGATCAACCTCTTGCATCGCCCTATAGACACTCAAGGGGGCATCCTCCACCCTACTAATTTTTCTTCCAACCCTTAAAAAAAATTCAATTGTTAATGTTTGTATACTTTCTTTGAAGTGATGTAGCTTACGCCACCCCAAAGAGGGGAAAATGTAGACACCTATAGTTTGATCGAAGTAATATTATTCTTAATATTACACTAACTATTTCATTCCTTGCAAATTAGATCCATCTAACTCATGTTACACGAAATCCTTTTGGTCATATTCCTCTTGTAAGTGACTAAGCAATCTATTATAGCCTCGCATTGGCTAAACCCTCTTCTATTCTTATTCTAGAACCCTTCTACTAGCTTCCTAGGAAATCAATCCATTTCATTGGACTGATTAGACCTCTCACAACCTTCTCATAACCCTAATTTCTCACTAATTATGATTAATTATCCTAAACCATGCTTAACCTCTCTTAAGCCTATTCAAATCTTATTTTGACTCACTAAAGTGATTTTTGGATTATTCGTTTGTCCCACATGCATCCAAAGTCTCCCCTTTTTGGAAATCAAAACCTATAAATACCACACTACCCCTCTCACTTTCCTAAGAACACTTTCCCTTTTCTAGGCTAAACTATAGTATTATTGCTAGGATTAGAGCTTCTCTTCATTTTTCATATTGAGCTAATATTTCTTTGCTTTGTTATTTCCATTCAAGTCTGAGTAAATGGAAGAAAACATGCGGCTCTTTAGCCATTAATGGAGAGATTCCATTTTCACAATCTTAAACCAATTTCTTAGAATCTATCTAGGTTCATTTATAAAGCGTTCAAGAGTAGAGGATAACTAGATATGTTAGATTTACTTGTTTCTTTCAATATTAATGCATGCAAAAGTAATAAATCATTTTTATCTCTTATCACATGGTCCATTGAATTATTTTTTTGAAGCTTTGGGAATTCTTGAGTTTTTCTTACCCCATTTCATAGTTTTTACAAATTGTTTCCTTGTTCACAGTTAGGAAACACTTATTCAACCTACCATTATACACCACCTTCTTGTCATGTTATCATGACCTACCTAGGAGTAAATGAAATACATCCATAGGCATTACATCACATAAAACCTCATCATGCAAACTCCCAATTCTGAAAGGTACTCTACATTGCTCATTAACAAGAATTTGAGGGTTCTTTTGAAACCACACCACTCTGTAAGGTGCAGGATGAACTAACCTCTTTAAGTCCAGTTTACTCACCATTTCCTCTGAGACAATGTTTTTTATGCTACCATCATCTATAATAACATTAAAAAATTTACCTCTTGTCTGAAACAATCTTCTTCTGCATACTAGCTCCTGTGACTTAGGTTTTTGATGTAGAATTCTTCTTCTTAGCAACAATGAATCTCTCTGCTTCATATCACCACCTTAATCACCTATCCTTTCCATATCTGAATACACTTCTTCTATCCTTGTCATAATTTTGCCTAGATAACTGATTTCATTCATCATACTATCCATTTTTCCCATGAATCCTTCCTTGATCAATTTCATTATACCCTGCAATGATGGCTTCTCTATTTTTTCCATACTGTCTACAATCAGCTTCACACTTTCAAACTACCAATCAATTCAAAATAATATGAATTCCTACAATATACTTGGTTATCACAGAGCAACCAGCTATGATACCAAAATGATGTAGGGGATCTACTTAAAATTCTTTCTTTATTTCTTCTTATCTGACAACATACCTTTTTAAATGCTCTCAACTTCACTTGTGAGCTCTAAACTTACTCAGACTAACTCATTCATCCTTGGAACTCAGGATCACCAACCTCTTTGAGGTCCATTGAGACCTAATACATACTCATATATAAAATAAAAAACAAAGTAGATAGGTTTACTTGATAACCACTAATCAGATGTTATCAATGAACCAATTACTAAAAAATGTGCAAGTCTCCTATATTTACATATAAGACTGTTTTGGGCTACAAAATCCACTTATGAGCTCCCTAATATGCATACCTCTTGAGCTATCTTAGCTACACTTTACCTCACAATGGATTCCTCTTTAAAATGGAGTTATAAGATCATTCATATTCGGTTGAACATATTAAGCTCATCAATCCAAAGGTTTAGGCTCCCTTTTAATACTAAAGCAATGGTCTTCATTGTTATACTCTGCATACTCTACCCCTAGGTTTCTTATAGTTCTTAAATTCCCAATTCAAGATATACCATGTAAATATTGGGGTTTTTTGCTATGATTAATTGTTTAATAGGTTCTCTAGACCTCTCTTACCATGGTTAAGGTTTCCATGATCCTTTATATGTTGTTTCTATTGCTAAATTTTCCACTTCACCTTTCTTGTAACCTTTCTTTGTGATTTAGTACAGTCTTACCAGCTGTAATATCATTTTATACTCAAAATGAAGGAAAATTCTTTAAAGAATACTCTTATAATCACTCATACACATCAATTATACTTGGATATGTGTCTTTCAACTTTCATGCATTGGTTCTTCACCTAGTATGTCCAGCTCAACATTGTCTGCCGTCTTTCTTAGTGACTTCTTACAGTCTCACAGGGTGTACATTCAATCTTTTACTTAAATGAATAAATTTTCTTCACTTCTATACACCTAAGATCATTTCAAATGATCATTTAGACCTCATTCTACCTCCTAGAGTCATGACTATCAATATAAATGGCAAAATCAATCTTTTATGTTACTAATTTTGTACTGTGTTTTTACCTGTTTAGATCGAAAATATTGTTCTTGATATCTCTAAATGTGTTGTCCCAATCACCATCAAACTTGAAGGATCTCTAGTTAACATGGAGACATAGATAATTCAAAGATATGAGATAAATTCACTGTTCTAATTAAAAGATCGTGTAAGCCCTATATCGAGCCTAAGAGAGGGGAAATTACTATATAAAATTTGTTAAGTATCTTCAAGACTTATAAAAATTATAATTGCAATCTAGGTCACCTGTAGAATCTTCTCATGTTAACAGTCAAGAGAGTTTAGGATTATAAGTACCATGGATGGTTTTAGATCTACTACCTTGTCCTTCTTTGCAACACACTCCATAAGAAAGATACAAAAATCCTTCAAACAAAGGTTTATTACATCTTTTCCATCATCATACATGCAAAATTATTCATTATTACACCTCAATAACCTTTGTCTAACTCCATTTCATTTGACTCACCTAAGAGTAGGTATATATTGACTAAGTATAGACTCCTAAACTAACTCAACAACTCCTAATAAGACTCACCAACCTTCTTATCATAGAAATCATATATAATACACCCTAATACATTGATATAGTTTGTACATGAGAGCTAGAGTAAGATGACATGACTCTATTTTCCTATATTACTCTTTTACTAAGTAAAATTCACTCCTACAACCTCTTACAAAAACTTATTCAAACTTTTACAAAATATTTTACTTTAGCACTCATCCACTCACACCTAAACTAACATGTCTTATTGGTATCATATGACCTTATTACACTTAAGCACTTGATGCTCCTACGTCATAATTATTGAAATTGGATTCCTAAATTGCAATTATTGGTTTTTATCTAGTGTGATTTCAGATTCCAATATGTTTATTATTGGAATTTAAGTAGTGTAATATTGGATTCCAATATTTACATTGTGCCATAGAAGTATGTTCCTAATTCTAAATTGAGTTTATGAGAATGGGAATATTCCCATTCTCAAAACACTCATAGTACAACTATGTTCCTAATTCTTTTTATGTGTATCACCTTTATCTCATTTTTTTTCTATGATTCCTATATGAGGCATTTTGATCCCTTTTGAAAATTAAAACAATGTGATATGGGTACATGTTGTATGAAATAAGAAACAACTATTGAGTCTATGATAATGGCCATATGCCCATTCTCATCACACTCATGGTACAAGTATGTTCCTAATTATTTTTATGTGTATCAACTTTATATTTATTCTTCTTCTATAATTAATATATGAGAGATGTTTACCTCTTTTGAAAATTTATATCTTGGTAGATAGTAGGTTAAGTCATGGTGCTTTCCAGTCACTCTTGTTGAGAGAATTAAATAATATATCTTGGCACTCCCAATAATATAGTTTTGCATTCAAGAATTAGGGGATTCTGGGCATATAATTTAGTATGTACACTTCAGAAAGGTTTGTATTTTATACAGTTTTACAACAATTAAACAATTAGTTATCTAGAATTATGCACATAGCTTTAGGAAAAGACCATATAATTTTATGGTTGTAATGAATGCATAAATCAAGAATAATTCCTAGAAAAATCCAAAGCATTAATCTTTTGAAACGAATTCCTTGTAAATCACATCCAATTCCCTTTAAATCATAAGATCCAACTCCCTGTAAACTTACTTAGAGCATAATTAAGGTTTTTTTTTTCAAATTAAATTAATTGCATGGTGGAAATCATATTATTAATAATACATTAATAAGATTCAATATTTCCATAAGAAACACAATGTTTTATAGAATTATACTATTAAAAAATCTTCAAAAGTAATATAATACTCAGTATTTCATTTAATTATCAAATAATAGTATAATTGTAAAGTTTTATAGGATCAAGGTTTAGAATATTTTTGTTTAAAAAACCCACGTCCCAGGCCAAGATGATTTCACATATAAATTTATGAACTTCAATAGTTTCTCCAAGTCAACATTCCTTATCCTTTTCAAGTAGTTCAAGGCATGATATAATGGCCACATGTCCTTTATCAGGTATCTTTATGGATCTACTTTGTAAATTTTTGTTTGGTGTCCATGCCCAGATGATGTTATCCACATCAATATCTACGTTAGGTTTGTTTGATATGGTCCAAGTTTTATTTGGCTTTAAACAATCCCGATACAATGTTGTACCTTATCGTCTCGCTACAGGTTTCCAATATTGAACTCTCAGCTTTTTAATTACATCAATTCCTTCATGTTTAAGGAAAATATCCCCATCTACTCTCCCCATCTATATATTTTTATTATCATTTCCTAGTCGTATAAGTAGCATTTGTACCTTGAACACATCCTTTAATGGATTGAATTCTTGGTTAGATCTTCCACAAACAGGCCCAACGTAAATATCATTATTAATTGGGATATGTTGACTAATGTAGTCTTCTTTATGAATATGTTTGGCTCTTGTTATTTGGTCATATATGTCATTCTCCTATACTATTTTTGGTGAAAAACAAACATCTAATCTCCTGCTACAATTTACAAATGGTCTATCCAAAGCACCTAAAACATTTTCCCAATACGTGATCTACGGAAGCCAATAGTCACTACCTTATCCTATTGCACTTTTCCCACAATGCTCAATATATACTTTTATTCCATTTTTTAGATCTTCCATTTCTTTGAGTTCCTTGAAAGGTGCCAAAGGATGTTTCCCTTCTAGCAAGCTTGGTTCACCATTATCCTATGTACGCCATTTATGGATAGAACGAGATCATTGCTGATCTTTTAATGTTTATTTGTACTCCATCACTAGTATGCCATCCAAAACATGGAATCTGAATAACTTTAGTTTGTTGATACCCACTATATTTTGGTTTCCATCGAACAAGAATGGCTCCACAAAGTCCTTGAAGTTGTACATTTACTCAATAAGATAAGGAGTGAATGTACTTAGCCCTTATTTTCATGTTATGCAAGAGTCCATGATATGTGGTAAATAAAATGTTGTTGGAGTGATAATGTCAAGTTGAATCAGCCACTTGGACATGCCCCAACATTATTAAAGTTTGATTAATCAAAATTTAATTTGTGAAGTCTTTCACACTCAAAGAGTGAAGAGTTCTGACTGATTCACCCACCCCAATTCCTTGGGTGATCCCTCTTGGGATTGAGATTTGAGAAATGAATAGATAGTATAGACTGTCAGTTGTGTGCAGACTAGATCTAGCTTAAGATCACTGTAGATAAATTTCTAAATTAGAAGAGAGGTTGTCAAAAGAAAGTGAGACTAAGGAAGAAAAAAGGACCGAGATGAAAGAGTATTGCATTGTATTGTTTCAAATGAACAAGAAAAAAATCTCTATAGTCATTGTGAAAAAGCTATGGAGCTAAGTGGAAGTGTTGGGTTAAACTCTTGTATTAAATTCTTAATAAAAGATAGTGTTTTTACAGTGGAGTTTTTCCTTCAGGTTTCTCCACTTAATTTGGTGTAATGTGTCTTTGTTTTTGTCTATTGTTTTCTTTCAGCTCTTACTCATTAGTTACTCATTTAAGCTCTGGGATTCACTATCTATTTTAGCTATTTTATATATATTGGACTACATGCCATAATCTATAATCTTCAACAACATTAATGGTGGATTTGTTATTTGTGGATTACATTTCACCTGTTAAATCTAACATGGTATCAGATCTTGATGATTGTGTGTGTGTGTGAGATTGATCTAGAAGTCTTTTGACTTGAAAGAGCAAAGAAAATTTAAGTTTGTTAACAAATCTACGAGACCTAAAATTTTCATAGACGTGTCAAGCTAACCAAGTTTAAAATTCTAATTCTCTTTTAATATTGCTTGAAATATTGATTAAATATGGGCTAAATAGATGTTTAGATCATGTTTAAACTATTGAATGCTTAGATCTTTGTGTCTATGTCTAGTTTCAGTCATTTATGGATTGAATTCATCGTATGTGAGCTATTTTTCTAGATTTCCCATTGCAAATAGCCATTACAGTCATTTTTTGAATGTGGATCTAAAATATCTATTTAGATCCAGTTTTTTTGATATTTTAAGTCCTTTTTAAAGGTAAAAATCTTCATTTTTTACCATTTTTTCTTTTGTGAATCTGCCACCA
Source organism: Taxus chinensis (assembly GCA_019776745.2). NCBI lineage: Eukaryota > Viridiplantae > Streptophyta > Pinopsida > Cupressales > Taxaceae > Taxus > Taxus chinensis. The sequence goes on from CM034147.1 coordinate 50,947,884, forward strand.
ATCATTTGGTGCCATTTGGCTTCATATTTTTGGTCATTTTCTATTTTGCAAAGCTTGGACCAATAATATTTGTTGATCAGTAAAAGTATGGCACTTCGCAAAGAACATACAAAAGGTTTGTGTGAAAGAGCACAACACATTCAAAATCACGAAAGGATCAGGAAGGAATAACGCGTTGAGGACAGAGGAAGATTTGGGACTTAGCTATTTTCATGATGAGGATCTATTTTTGGAAGATGGTGTGTGGAGTACACAAACTGGTTAAAGACTTGTGTGATACACATTGGTTATTTTTGGAGGATCGGCTACGAAGTGCTTTACATGGATACATGATGAGAATATATTTAGTACTAACAATTAACTAGAAGAAGTCTATTGTTAGCGCACTTGCATGTGTGGCTATTATTGTAATGACACATGGCTAATAATAACATGCGACCTATTTTGGGATTGGATAAATGATGAAGGGAAAGTCCACACCCTTATAAATATGTAGTGAATTGTGTAGTATAGGGCGGCATGTGTGAACTGAGTTATTGTGAGGTTATGCTTGCAAATATGATGCGCACATAGACTATGGTATTATATATTGTAATAAGCTTTTGTGTAGTAATCATGTTTAATGTAATGGAATGTGTTGGATGAATTAGAGTGTCAAATCTTGAGTATAATTGGTTCGTGCATGCTTGATTTCATTATGGTTATCTCTTAAGTCTGTTATTCTCTAGATCCAAATATGAATGTGTACTATAGAGTGTTATATTAGTCATAAATATGAATGCTTTAAGTATTCATCACTTGTAAAAAAATTTCAGACTTACGAGACGTGATCTAATTGTGTCAGGGCCTAGTACATTCTTGTACTTTGAATCTAGGCTGAATAAAATTGTGACATCCTGTCTTGGGATTTTTTTCCCGAACCTGAACTTCTATTTTACAGTCATGGTTTATAACTTTTTTAAAGCCATGGATTTTTTGCAAAGAACATGGCATAAGTTTGACCTTGATTTTTCTATCGCATTATGTTAGAAGTGTGGAAGGATTGTGATCCAATTACATGTTAAGGACACGAGGTAGATACTGGACTTAGCTATTTTAATTAATTTGTAGTTTGTCTTAATAGTTGCATTTACGAAATGCGATGCTAATTGAAAAGTGATCACATGTATTTATTTTATCTTTTGAAGAATTTCACGTATTGACACATTGGCTATTTCTTGGAGGATCGGCTTCGCAGAAATTTGCATTGATATCAGTTTTGTACCCAAAGGGACTTTAACTACTAATTTTTTAAAGCATCATGAATGTGTCTGAGGATCTGTTTTGAAGCCGACACGTGCCTACATGTGTGGCTATTGTTGATCTATGACACATGTCGACCCCCTATCATGTGAGCTATTTTTAGGACTTGTTTTAGCATTAGTAAGGGAAAGTACCCACCTTTTTGAACTCATGTAGCTCGGTCTTTTAGCTTGTCCTAACGAGTTGCTGAAATAACCCATTGTGAGGTTATGCTGCTAAATCTAATGTGTGCATAGAATATGGTATTATCTATTGGAATAAGCTTCTATGTATTTAAGCTATTTTTTAGACCAAATGGATATCTGTTGTTAATGCAAAATTACAGTGTCACCCCCTGAATGACCTGAATGGGGCATCCAGTGTAAGCTTGATTACATAACATGGGTCCATCTCTCAAGTTTGTTGGATTCTCTAGATCCAAACTATGAGATGTGTACCTCCGAAGAAGGCTGAATTCCTCTACCTAGATCCTAAATGCTAAACTGACTCCTAATGCAGAAAAGACACCTAACTATACCTATCCTAATAATGCCAAGGAGACAGAGAGAGAAAGTGCATGAGTACCTGGGAAATTCTACACTAAAAGGCGGTGATAACACCAAGAAAATGGGTGAGATACTCTATTGAGGGAGGATGAAACTAGGGGATTTTATGGGGTTGAGTTCTAGGTTGCATAAAAATGAGACACATACCCATATATCTAATCCCTGTCATTAAAACTCCATGGATTTTCACAGCCATCATGAACTCTGCAGAGTGAAAGAACATGGCATAAAATACTGATAATAATAATGGAGAGGCAAATATTGAGCCAATATAATAAAAATGCCAGCTAGGGTTGAATAAACACAACAAAACACATTTTTTGACTTGCTTCAACTACGATATGCACTGAACCATTACATATTGATGCACAAAGGCATAGCTTCACATTGCGTCAGACCCAAGAGAAGGCTCGCAGCTCAAATGGAGTTGAGGGAAACTCCATTTTGCTTTAAGAGTTTCAGAATATTGCTTATCAGAATGTCAGTCTCCCAAAAAATGAGGGGTTTGATTGCCATTATAGAACCATTCTTTAACCCACCCTGTATTAAAGAGGTATGGGCACCCATACAATTAGATATGTTCTAACATTGAGGGTAACTTTTGTCATAATAATATTGCTCTATGTGGCACCATATTGCATTAATATCGGGTGTTGGGATGTCATTCATTCACCTACCCTTGCCTGCCTGCGACTCATGTTGCTGCCCAACCATGAAGACCCATAAAATCTGCGCCATACCGTCACTGGGCGTCCATTGCATTTGGGGGGTTTAAGAAATGTCGATCCAACCTAAAAGTATCCACCATGTCGTATATTACATGTGGTTGCTGACCAACCTGCGATCACCATCTCTACATCGTGGGTCATCCAACCCGTAGGGGGGTTGGATGGCCGTTTAGTCTTCTGTATTTACAATGCGAAGTGACCTAATCCAACTTAGCATTTGGTCATCGTATTTGCTGGGCTGACCAACCTTGGTACCTGTCTAGACCTGGTGACCCATCTAACTTGATGTCCATAGTGACTACACCTCATAGTACCTGTCTAACTAGTGGTGTCACCTAGTTCTTTGATCATCCAACCTTGGGGGTTGTTAACGTCATCCTTTGTACTGCAGAATCTCGTAAATTTTGTGGTCGCTAACCAACCTAATGGTTGTCATTTCTTCAGTCGTGGGTTGTCTAACTGCGAGGGGATTGGATGCTAGTTATAGCTTTTGACCTGACCAACCTCCTTTTCTCACTCTGCCCAGTAGAGCCGTCCAATCATGCTTGCGAAATATGATCTAATCCATTCTAGTGACACCATCCAATCTAAGTGTGTTCGCCTGTACACTTGAATTACATAATCCAACCAGGTGACCCATGTCTTATTCTCAACCAGACCCGAACTTTATTTCGACCAACTTGGTTCATTCATTCCTTAAATCCATTACGATGCTTCCTCATCTGACCCATCTGTCCAACCTGGTCGACCATTTTCAAGCCAACCATTACCTATCACCCTACCAACTGAGCCGATCCAACCTAATCACCCGACATGTGTATACTGGACCAACCTGTCACCCGACCAACCATCAGTCTGACCTTACCTAGTCACCCGAGCCAACCTATCACCCAACCAACACATGTCGACCAACTTGCCAGACCAACCATACCGTATTTTGACCAACCGATGCCGATTTAACTTGAGCCACCTAACCTGAATCATTTTTCGACTCGTAGACCGATTGAACTTTTCTAATTTTTCACAGTATCATGTCCTCAACCAATAACTCTAACATTCACCGCGACGAGCTGGAAAAAACACGGGATTCCCTTCTCGTTCTAAAGGGGTTCAACTTTTACGTGTCATGTGTTGACCACATCCAAGATTATGAATGGCTAAGTCCATTTATAACTTATTTATCCAAATTAACTCGAGTAGGTGAATTTGGTATGAGCTCAACTCATTTTTTGAGATTGATAACATAACTCGTGTTATGATACTCTAAACTCATAATTAATCTGAGCTCAATGTAATTTACCGAGCTAATTTTCCTGTTAGAAATCAGTTAAGTATCCTGGAACACGACCCTAGCCATGTTCTATAAATGTGATCCAAAACTTGACCAATTCAAGCTATTTTTGATCAAATTTGGGTTGATTGTTGTCATATAACAAATTAAAAGATGTGTAGCTAGTTTTTTGAATCTCTGTTTTACTTCCCCGAAATGGGTTATGATATTAAGCTCATAATTAATTAATTAGCTAATTTTCCAGAACTTGACCAATTCAAGATATTTTTTGATCAAATTCGGGTTGTTTGTTTTCATATGAAAAATTAAAAGATCTGTAGCTTTTTTTCTCTATTTGGCTTCCTTGAGCTATTGTTTTTAGCTATATCTGTCTCCATTTTCTGTAATAGCACTAAAATGGCTAGTTCTGCCTATTTTTTCAATAGATAAGTCTCATCTCTTAATGATATTAATTAAGAACATTAAATCTCATTTGGATGGATGTAACTATGAACAAATTTCTTGTCAACAAAGAACATGTCAAGTGCATTTATACATCATAAAAGTTGTACCTAGAAGGTTACAAAGAACATGTGCATATTTGTGTGAACTGTTTTTGTAAATATGCCTCTCTACCCTCTTTTAAGTTTCCTAAAAACTAAAATTGTTCTACAAAGTTTGTTTTCAATTGTTTTTTGGATATAATGGATGTAGACATTGAGGGGGAGATCTTTCAATCTTAGATCATATATGACATGTCTAAGCTTAAAGATTAAATGATTTGACTATCTGATCAATTCTTATCTTTGTATGAAAGGCTTGGAATAAGATGTATGTTTGTTGATAAAACATTTGTTAATTGTTAAGCATATGTGATATGTTGAGTTGTTATACAACTAATGTTTAAACTTTATACTTGGCTAAAAGTGAAAATCTTTATGATTTTTATTATGCTTACTTTGATATTTGTTGATGTTGTGTTTAAAATTTAATGTGTAGTTATATTTGTGATCAATATGGATATACACCATCACTTGGAGCAAGAAAAGAGCCATGAGGATAAAGAGGCTACTAAGTGAATGTTGATTTCTCTTGATAAAGAATCTAGTTCAACATCAAATATCTTGTTTAAGCCATGGTGTGTTGTGAATTTTTACAAGTCTTGTGCCTTGTTTAGCCTATCAGAGTTTCTCTTGAGGGGGAGTGTGTATGGAAATGACAAATCTTGATGGCTTAAGAGTGGATCATGACCACCCACTTTGTATGTAACAAAGTGATCCTTTAGGGATTGGTTACACATGGCTGTAACATTGTAAAATTCCAATACTTGCTCCACTTTGTAATAAGTAAATGTGTCACTCTATGTGAATTTACTTTTAAATCCCATGAAAGCTTTAGTTATGGGGATGACTTAGTTTATAAAAGGCTCCATAATGTGATGTAATTTTTCATATGTAAAGCATTGATCTTAAGAATATCTGTTTGGGAAGATCTGCATATTTCCCTTGTTACAATGCTCAACCCAAATCAATGTTTTTGATTCAAGGGTCTAAAATTGGGCATGTTTGATTTTTTTCTCCCACTTAAAATTAAGGGGGAGTGTTCGGGTGATAACGTCAAGTGGATCAGCCACTTGGGCATGCCCCAACATTATTAAAGTTTTTTTAATCAAACTTTAATGTGTGAAGTCTTTCACACTCAAAGAGTGAACCGGTCTGATTGGAAAAATGGTCTGATTGATTCACCCACCCACATTAATTGGGTGATCCCTCTCAGGATTGAGCTTTGAGAATCTACTAGATAGTACAAACTTCCAGCTGTGTGCACACTAGATCTAGCTTAAGATCAATGTAGAGTAATCTATAAAATAGAAGAGAAGCTGTCAAAAGAAAGTGAGACCAAGGATGAAAAAGGGACTGAGCTGAAAGAGTATTACATTGTATTGTATAAAATGAAAAAGAAACATATCTCTACATTCGTTGTGAAAAATTTATGGAGCTAAGTGGAAGTGTTGGGTTAAACTCTTATATTAAATTCTTAATAAAAGATAGTGCTTTTACAGTGGAGTTTTTCCTTTAGGTTTCTTCACTTAAATTTGGTGTAATGTGTCATTTTTCTTGTCTATTGTTTTCTTTCATATGTTGCTCATTATTTTCTCATTTAAGTTATGTTATTCGCTATCTATTTTAGCTATTTTATATAAATTGGACTTAATGCCATAATCTATAATCTTCGACAACATTAATGGTTGATATGTGATCTATGGATTACATTTAACCTACTAAATCTAACAAATGTTTCTACTTTATGTATCAATGCTACTAATCTTCCAAAAGTCCCATCTATATCCTCATGGGTGTGTCACATTGGAAGGAAGCTTACATAAACAATGCTAAATACCATTTTTGTAGTCAACATTGACACAAATGCAAATAATGTAAGATTCTTTTTATCACTTGAAGCATAATCCAATTGTAATTAGAGGACCGGTGGTTGATTTATGAAAGAAGTACTTATGCTAGCAACACTAACTGGTTTTGAATGATTAAATATTTCCTTGTACCTATTAAATATTTCATGCACATCATTTTGTAATAATGCATCATGTAATGGTTTGGATGATACAAGAAATATCCATACTCATCAATTACAGGATCTTCAATCTTCCTGAGACATAAAGCTAATGATGTGACTATATAGTTTGCTCTGCGTTCAACAAATAGTAGGCCAAAATGACTGAAACCCCCTGTCTTGTGTACATGTGTGAGCATACCAATCAAAGTAATTGGTAGGTTCATAACATTACTTATTGAATTTGTTTTTTTACCCATCCTTGGTATGGAATTTTTTGTTTTATCCATTTTATCATGAAAATTGCTCAAGAATCCATGAGGATATTCTTCTGACTGCAATATGTGGGAATAATAAGTTGGACGAAAACTTTGAATATATTCATTCTGCCATGTTTTTTCCACCTCAATATTTGCAAGTACTAATGGGCATATGGTGGATGTACGTTTGTTGAAAAAATCTATGTAATTATCACACTTGGTAAAGAAATTATTTTTTGCAATGGAAACATGTGGATATTTTTTGTTCATTATGTTTCTAAAGCTTGCCTATGACACCTGAGGAAGTTTCAAGAATTCAAGCTCTCTATTGCATTTTTTTATAGTATATTTTGGGTATAAAACAAAGGAAGAAACCTTTGGGGAACTTTTATCCCATCATGTTCTATAGACCGAGTCATATGTGGAGAGATATCTGAATTTCTCTCAAAAATTCTTGATGTGTAGGAAATATTTGCAGCAATGTTTGACCTTTGTTTCTCTTTTCCAGTGTTTCCATCCACTGCAAGCCTATTTCTACTTATCCATTCATATTTATGTTTATAGATGGAACTCCTTAGGCAACCATAGACTTTATGCCATACATTCTGATAGACATTGATCCCATAAAATCTCATTTTATGTATCTACATAATTTTCTTTCCAACATTAATGATGGCATTCATTGTTAGTGCATCAAACACAAAATATTTTCTCTCAACTTCATTCAAGGCTCTAGTTGTGTGCCACAAATTTTGAATTCTAACTAAAGAAAGAGGTAATTTTTGGAGACAATTAGATTTGCAGCAACTAAATTTTATGTTTTCCACTTCTTCTAAAAATATTGACCATTTTCTATCCTCATCAGAAGTTTGTGTTGGGCCCCTAGAATATTGACCAAGTATAAAGGCACATGGACGTATGGGATCCCAGTTATAGAATGGAACGCACAAGGAAAAAGCATGCAAGAGAAAGGCTTAAGGAAGTAAATAGCACGTGTGATGCATGAGAAAGGAGGTTTGGGACTTACCCAATTTGAGTTCCCAAGGCAGAACACGTGAAAAGCATGATCGGTTACATGTGGATAAGATGTCAGCCTGAAAACAGGTTGGCCCAGGAAAGAGCATGCCCCGGATGGAATATTCTAGAAGATCATCATGAGATGGAATGGAGAGCTCAAGCCTGAACGAACATGCTCACATGGAGGACCACATTCAACACTTGGTGACGGATTTGAGGGCATGGAAAGGTGAGTTAGTATCCCGGGAAAGTGATAAATACAAGTGCCTGCTGTGGAAAAAGATATAGAGATATACACACACGAAATAAGATATATCATCTGGATATATGTAGGGAATAGCAGGTTAGAGAGTGAGAAAAACTCTACAGGATTGGTGTGAGTTGGTATTCTGGTTTAGGAAAGGATGTACTAAGCATGGAGTTGTTATTTTTCTTTTCTGTTAGCTTAGTTACATACGTCCAGTGATGTGCATGACTGCGGTCTTCTCTCTGTGACACTCTGTAATGAACCAATGAATATATTGAGGTTACCTATTATAAATAGATATGAATATCAATGTGTTTAATGTATATTTCATTCATATGAGTTCTCCTTCCTTTCATGCTACGAATGAATGGTTGTATCTTTGTTTCTATTATAGTATATGTTCTGGTTAAAGCACTCGGCCTGAAGTGACTGGTAAGGATCTGGAGGCTGTTCTGAGCCCTATTGTTCTTGTATGTCTAAACTTATTTCCTAAATAATCTTACATTAATCATAGATAATGCTTCCCACTAAACTCACATAAAAGAGAGATGTGAGCACTCAACTTTTGCTGGGTTATAGGCCTGTGCACATGGGGTTCTTCCATTTGTGATAGGAGTAAAAATGACTACATCTTGGTTCCATTACCGGGAAAGTTGTAGGATATAGCATGCATCATGATCTGTGTAAAGAGTAATGACGGATCGGTTAACATTGGAAAATGTTGAATCATGGTTCAAGAGCATGGAGGATGAATTTTCTTAGAGATTCAGCACTGGACCTGAGTTTAATACACATAGATGGGTAGAAGAGAACCTCTACCATGATCTATATGAGACTTTTTTCTGTTGCTTCCCAGTAGAGTTATATGGATGGATTTCAGCCTATGCATCTAGATCAAGTTGGTGTTATGGATCATAGATATGGACCGAAGAAGACTACCAGAGGTTGCAGGATGTAGATCTGACGTGGACCCATGTTGTAGATCATTGGTGGAGAGGAGTACTAGCTAGCTACACTCTGGAATATGCCATTTCTACGTATTCTTGCCAAGAGGTTACTGAGTTTGAATTTCTGCGAGAACCTAGAGGAACATTTCTACATGTTATTCCTCTAGCTATGAATATATTGATGGTTACCATGAGTTTAGAGGCACTCCCAATGGCCAGCTAAACCATTCTGAGCGTTGGGTAAGGAAACTCGGGTGGAGGAAGATGGCAAATGATATGACAAAGAAGGAGAGGGAAGAAAGATGGCTCAAGTATAGAGAAAGCATGAGAAAGGGATATTGTTAGATGATGTGAGGCTATTAGTGTGATGGATTTATGGAGATAGACGTTATGGGAAGGAGTTGAGGTTCACGTGGAGGATGTGGAACCTGAGCAGTCTGTGCTACCCCATCTTGGCAATTGTGTAAGGGAGAGCCCTTTGGCTTCTGGTGAGATCTCGTCACATGGAGAAAGGAGAGTCATTGGCACATATTTGAACCCACCAAGTGACCTGAGCCCTGGTGCTTGGTTTTCCTGAACCAGGAAGAAGTATTGATCTAGTTGAAACTAGTGGAAGAGATAGATCCACCTAGGAGGTATAATTTTTCATTTCCTTCTTCTATGGATACACATATTCTAGTATTCATAGGATTTTTTGGACAAGGGGCAAGTGTACAAGCTTTCAGTCTTACATCAGGGAGTGGCATGGGACACAGTAGTGGTAGTGGGGCACTATCACAGACTGTTGACACATAGTTTGGTGGGACCATGGGAGCACTTGGCACAACTCCTATAGGCTCTATTGGACCCAGTGGTTCTGGTGGATCTGGTGGCTATGGAGGTATAGAATCCAGTGGATCTGGTGGATCAAGTGGTGGAGGAAACACTAGAGGGAACCAAGGCTCTTAGTTTAGGACAAGGACCCTAGCCACCACCTCAAGTATTCTTTGAAATGCCTTTACATTTTCTAGATTACAGAGGCATTGAGGATGTTGCAGAAACATGTTCACAAGTGTGAACTGCTATGGCACGTGAAGGGTATCACAACCCCAGAATGAAAGGCTAGTCAATTTGTAACCATGTTACAAGGGCGCACGCATAGCTGGTATAGAAAGTATGACCCTCATCAAACGGTGGTGGACTACACTGCTTTAAAGAATGCATTCTTGGCAGAGTTCCACATTCTTGAGTTTGAGTAGAAAAGCATTAACACTTTCAAGGAGATTCAACAAGGAATGGAAAAGAGTGTGTGGGAGTATGATGCATGCTTTAAAACTCTCTTGTCTAAATCATCATATGATATCCATCCTTCTCAGCATGCACAGTGTTTTGTTGGAGGATTGATCACCCCTTTTAGAAGGGCCTTGTCTCATAAAACTTTTACAGATCCACACAAAGCATTGGAATCTTCCTCACACATCGAGGCTGTTGGTAGTATTGATATTGGCATTAGCCCATTCTTGGAGGCTCAGATTGTTGCTATGGCCAAACTAGTTGGAAAAATTGTCTGCGAACTCAGTCCATGAGACTCGCAGTGGTTTATGGTACACAGATTGTGAGATAGAGGGCTCACGTTAAGGATAATTTCCCTCGGAGGATGGTATGCACTATGAGGGTAGATTGTGAGATCTGTCATGGGGACCATGATGCAAGTAGGTGTCCCTTGCTGCAGCATGTGATCAGGAAGAATGTATCTTGTTATTAAAAAATTTGCACCTCCAAAACCCATGATATGAAGGACTTTAGGCTCATTGATTAGATTCATGAGGCCATTGATCATGGGGTGTGCCAAACCAACATTGCCAGTGGTTCTAAAAATGAAGATCACCATTATGAGGAGCGCGCATATGGAGGCACATGGAAGAGGTTGTCGAGGAGGATTCCATGGTTGAGGTAACTATGGAGGAGGAAGAAGTGAGTTCCTACATGGAACATGTTTCAACTGTGGATCTACAGAACATTACAAGCATGAGTTCCCAGACTTGTTGTAGTGCTTGTGGTGCGGAAAGAAGCATAAGTATGAGGAGTGCCTGGAATTATTTGAGCATATGAATCAACAGCACCAGAAGGACAAAGGCACTACGATGGTCAGCATCAAGAAGGCAGACATATAGTGGATGCCTCAAGTAACATGGGATGAAGGTTTGGAGCCTGTCTTGGTAACAACAAGGGCATAAGCCACATGTGCAAGAGAGGTACCAAGATAGAAGACCTTGGTTATGAGGGAGGAGGTCATTCATGGAAAGTATCCAGACCTTGTGCATTAGAAGGAGATATATCAGGACACCATGGATGTTATTCAAAGTTCGTAAGGGGAGATCCAGTGTCTAAAGGATCAATCCAGGAGGGAGGAAAAAGGAAGGAGAATCGAGGTGCAAAAGGATGACCTAGAATAGGTCAAGGAGGTGTGTAAAATGCTAAGGTAGGAGAACATCATTCCTTTGCTAGGATCCTAGTTGAGAGAGAAGGTACCATGCACGGGAGAAGAGTACGAGAGACAGGTCTTACACATGAACCTTCCCCCTCACAGCCTCGACTATGACAAGGAGATTACATTGAATGCAGTTGTAGATGGATGGATCCTCAGCAATATACTCATTGACACTGGCGTGGAGGTTAATGTTCTAACTTTGGATGCATGGCATCAGATGGGAAGACCTGCATTATAGCCATCTTTGAATGTGTTGTATATGGCAAACAAGACTAAGGTAATGCCCATCGGTGTCTTAAAGGATGCAACTATTACTATCCAGGGAGCCAAGTTTACTGGGGACTTCAAAGTCTTGGCACTCACCGAGGTGGAACAATTTCTCAGCACTACTTGGGTGCCCTTGGTGTTACAAGAATAATGCGGAACTTTCGGTTCAACAAAGGGTACATCAACTTCGAGAATAAAGAGGAACAGGTCATTATACCCCTGGTTGATGGGAAGTCGATGCCCTATATTGAACCGTTGGGAGAAGAAGTTCTGGACAAGATTTATGTGTGCTCAATCAGAGACCTTGAGATGGTACACCCTACTAATAGAGTTATCCAATTTGAAGATGCTCAGTCAGTAAGTGATACCACCAATCTCAGCTTATGATAATTAGGTGCATAGAACTTACGAATTAATGGGATGGCAGTTGAGAGGGTCGGTGACCAAGGTAAAAAAGGTGCGCACTGTTAGGTGCCTTGGAGGAAAAGAATTGCCCAAGTATTCAGGAGGAGCCTTCCCTAAGATATTTTTGCAGGAGGTAGAAGCTCAGTGGAAGAAGGAGAAGGAACGAAGGGAGATGTTGAGTTATGTCTTTCTTGGCACAACAAGTCGTTGGTGGGCCACACATCAAGAGAGCCTTTTAGAGTGGCATGAGGTAAGAATTGCTCTCTCTATCAGATTTTCTAGGAGTAATGTACCCACCATCATCAAAGACTACCATGGGAAGGAGCCTGCCTCTTTCCATGTCTAGGAATGTGAACGGGTCTGGAGAGAAGGAACAAAAGCTTTGCCACCATCCCTCTGGGTGCACAAGTTGTATTCTACACTGCAGGGTTGTGCGCACGCATGGTACATTCATTCAGAGACATACCATCAGACAAGGAATTGGAAAGAGCTCGTGGCTGATCTTATTCAAGCCTTTGAGTATTGGAGTACCAAACCATCCATTGATAAGGCCTTGCAGGGTATCAAACACCTTACCATGGGGGATAGTGCCAAAATGGAAGATAGGCTATTGGAATTACTAGGTGAACTAGGATTAGAGGTGCGCATTGAAGAAATTGAGGAAACAGAAGAGTTACAGCTTGAGCACGCATGTTTAGAAAAATAGAAGGGAAATTTGATATATGTGATTGATGGAGAGGAATCAGAAAGCTTATATGTTAGCCATTTTGTAGGGACACATGAGGTAGTGGATAGTGTAAATGCTTGTGTGCGTGTGCCTACCATGAGCCTTTAAAGATGAAGAAAGTTAACATTGGTTTAGAAGAAGAACCTAAGGAAGCTATTATTGGAGATTACTGGATATAGAGAAGGAAGTATCAAATATCATTGATCTTTTGCATGAATTCGAGGATTTATTCCCACGTGGGTACCATGAGCTCAAAGGCATTCACCATTCCTTAGGGGAGATGAAGATAAAACTAAAGGAGGGTGCACACCTGGTTAGAAAAAGGCCCTACCAGATGAATCCCAATTTATGTCTGAAGGTTAAGGAGGAGATAGAAAAAATGATAGCTTCTGGGATCATTGAGGTAGTGGAGGAATCAGAGTGGATAAGTCTTATGGTAATCAGCATCAAGAAGGATGGGCGGATTAGGATTTGTGTGTACTATAGGGAATTGAATGTAGTTTGTGTCATTGATCCATTTCCAACCCCCTTCACTAAAGAAATTTTGGAAGGAGTTGTTGGGCGTGAAATCTATTCCTTTACGAATGGATTTTCAGGATACCACCAAGTTTAGATTGCAAAGGAGGACCAGAAGAAGACAAATTTTGCCACCGAGTGGGGAAGTTTTGCATATATGGTCATGCCCTTTGGGTTGAAGAATGCACCTGCTATTTTTTTGCGCATAGTGGTGCAAGCATTCCAGGACTTCATCCATAAATTTCTTCAGGTCTATTTGGATGATTGGACAGTATATGGTCTGGTTAAGGACCATTGTGACAACTTGAAATTAATGTTTGAGAGGTGTAGGCAGTTGAGGATATCTCTCAACATTAATAAATGTGTGTTTTCTACTCCCTTTGGGACTTTATTGGGGCATATCATATGTAAGGAGGGCTTGCTGGTAGATCCCGCTAAGGTTGCAGTTATTGTGGGGTTAAGGGAGCCTACTAGCCAGAGTGCAGTGCGCAGATTCCTTGGGCATACAGGGTATTACAGAAAATTCATTAAGGGATATGCCAAGATCATTGCACCTTTAGAGGAGCTGCTTAGACACAAAAGTGCCTTCCATTGGGGTGAGGCGCAGCAAAATCATTTGATACATTAAAAGATAGGCTTATTACCATGCCTATTTTATGTTTTCCCTCTTAGGACAAACCCTTCCATGTCCATGTAGATACCTCAGGGACCGATATTGGAGCAATAATTACACAACCAGGTGAGGGGATTGTTGATCATCCTCTCAGTTTTACAAGCAGGAAGCTGACACCAGCAGAGCAGAATTATACCACAATTGAGCGTGAGGCATTGTCAATGATCTACGTGCTCTTCAAGTTTAGACAGTATCTGTTGGCAACACCATTTGTATTCTACACTTACCACATGGCATTAAAGTATTTGGTGAACAAGCTCATTCTTCAAGGGTGCATATGTTGATGGGTGTTGTTGTTTCAAGAGTTTGAATTCACCATTGTAGTGAAGCCCGGAAAAAGTAACTGTGGACCTGATCATCTGTCAAGGATTGATTCAGGAGAGGATGCACAAAGTATTGAGGAAGCAATGCTAGATGCCCAACTATTTAGATTGCGGCATGCACCCTCAGATTTGGAGGAGATTGCAGTATTATTAAAAGAAGGTGTGGCACCAGATGGAATGAAGGCATTGGAAAAGAAGAAGTTGGCCATACGCGTCATGCCCTACATGTTGATTAATGGAGACTTATACAAATTGGGACATGATGAAGTTTTGCGCAGGTGTGTGTTAGAGCATGAGCGTCTGGCCATCATGGAAGAAGCACATGGAGGAAGTGTTGGGTGGGAATTACGTAGGTGATGCCACCACGCGTAAGATATTAATGGAAGGATTATGGTGGGAAACCTTGTACAAGGATTATAGAGATTATTGTAAAGTCATGTGACCACTGTCAATGCATTGGCAAACCAGGAAGGAGAGATGAAATGCCTTTGCACCCTATCCCTAGCACAGAGCCTTTTGAAAAATGAGTGATAAATTTTGTGGGATCTATTGCACCAACATCACGTAGGACTAGGTCATGTTATTTCATCACTTGCATGGATTATCTCATAAGGTGGGCAGAGGCAGCCCTAACTAAAGACTACACCACAGCCAAAATGGCAAGGTTCTTATGGGAGAACATTATCACGAGGTATGGATGTCCATTGAGTTTGACCAGTGATAGGGGTACACATTTTTTGAATGAGACCATGAGGATCCTATTATCAAAGTTCATGGTGGCTCATCACAAGACTACACCCTATCACCCACAAGCTAATGGCACCATGGAAGCATTCAACAAAATACTGAGTCATACCTTGACCAAAATCTGTGATGTTGGAAGACAAGATTGGGATGAAAAAGTATCGGTAGTGTTATGGGCTTACAGAACAACGTATAAAAGACTAAATAAAGCCACACCTTTTCAATTGGTGTTTGGCGTGGAAGCCATTTTACCAGTTGAATTTATGTTACCTTCTTTGTGAATAGCGCACACAAGAGGATTAGCCAATGAACAAGTGCTGGAAGAAATAATTGATGAACTAATGAAACTGGATGAGAGATGATCACTTTCCTATTAGAGCCAAATAGTAGAAAAGGCAAAGCAAAAGGCTTGGCATGATCACCATATTAGAAACAAGAAGTTTGAGGTTGGGTAGATGGTGTTACTGTATGATTCCAAGTTTCTGCGCCATCCTGGAAAGTTGAAAGTCCATTGGTTGGGTCCCTACACAATTTCATACATCCTTGATTCAGGCGCATGCCAGTTACAAGCACTGGATGGGACGAAGTTTCCTAGACACTTCAATGGTAGTAGGTTGAAGCCCTACTATAAATAAGTCTTCTTGGTGTTTGTAAATAAGGCAATTTTTCCAGTTAGTTTAGAAGTTTCCTTTATGCATTTTCCCTTTCTTGTGTTTCCCTTTCGCGTTGTTGTTTTGGTTTTGCACCTTGGGTGCCGGTAACCTTATTGCTATTTTTGGAGAATTTGTGAGTGCGTAGAGGACCACACATCGTTTAAGTGTGGGGTGGAGAAAAGTGAAGAAGCACGTGATTAAAGTACCAAGGAAGTTGTGTTGAAGAGCCTTGTTGTGTAGCCGGTTGAAAGAGGTAGATGAAGAGAAAAGATAGAATGGTTGGTGCCAGGATAAAGCTACTGGTAGATCCCACGTACAAAGGAAAAGAAAGCGTAGTTAAAGCAACATGAGGTAGGTGAAAGAAAGAATCTAGACAGAAGAAGTGCCTTCGGTGTAGGTTAAGCACAAAAGAGTCTCCTATTAGGTTGGTTGGGTTACGCGTCAGAAGGTTGGAGGAGTTTTTCGTGCAGGAAGGGTGCGTGAGTGAAGGTGTTGAAGATGGACTTTGTTTGAAAAAAATCCACATTAAATGAACAAAGTATGGGGGTAGGTAAAGTAGCATTTAATGATCAGAAAAAGGAAAAACTATAAATAAAGGGTTGGGGCACTCTCATTTTTACTTTACAAAAATGAAGAGTTGGAGATATAAGTGAGTGTTATAAACTAGGGTTTTTAGATTCGATCGAGTGGAAGATCTGTGTGATTAAAACGTGAAGAGCCAGTTTGAGATTGCAAACCAGAAGGAATTACATGGGCATGGAAGGAGTTGAAAAGGTGTTGTCTTGTGAAGAGTTTATCCAAGTTAGGGTTTGAAAAACTAGGGCACATGTTTAGAAGAGTTATATCATGGATCTGAGATCAAAGATTGGGAGAAGAAAGATAGAGTAACAAAGAGAGGGTAGGAGTGAAAAAAATACCTTGAGCATGGCACCCAAGAAAGGAAAGGGCAAAGCCAAGGCTAAACAACTAGAACCCAAAGTAGACACAAATGAAGAATGGTATGCAGAGATGCAATACCCAGATGGGGTGATGATGGGAAAGGAATGGGAATCCCACTTGAGAAGCATACCTGTTAGTGACTATAATCACCACACAAACACCATAGAGAAAGAAATGGCATTGGAATTGGTATGCCCCACCAACAAGTGAACACTTGAAGGTTTGCCCATATATGACGATGACATTAAGGTTAAATTGGTGAAGGCATGGCTATTGAAACTCTATGAGTTTCCTTATTTTGGGAAGCTAGATCACTTGTACCAGTGGTTGATGTCTCAGGTGCATGAAGACTATTTCCACTTTGCTGGGCACAAGATGCGTGTGACTCCCCAGTTGATTTCACAATTTACAGGCCTCATATGTGAGGGAGATAGCCTAGAAGATGACCTTGGTGACAAGGAGGCTATTCAAGAGACCGTCCCTGAGTATACCTATAAGAAAGGGTCGCAGTACTATGATATTTTAGACATCAAGGACCCCATTATGAAGATGGTTGTGCATCTGGTGACTAAGCTGAATGGCCAAGAAAGATGGACGTAGGTCAACAAACCTTGGCTACATGTTTATAGGAAGATTACAGAGGGGACGATATACAAATTATCCACGTACATTACAGAGGATATTGTTAAGTGCGTGAAGGAAGGGGACAATATCCTCTTTGGTAATGTCTTGCTCACCATAGTGTTTGTAGAAATTGGAGTATCGGATGCCTCAGAAAAGTTCATGTGGGAGTACCCAGCCAAGGACCCTTCACCTACGAAGAGGTTCGAGAAGTATGCTTGTGATACAATGACGGCTCCCCATAAAGCGCGGCTGGAAAAGTGGTATATGTGCTTGAGGAATGCATTCAGGGTAGAGTGGAGGATCCTTGAACAACTCCCAGTAACCACTGAGGGAGAAGCTGAGTTCACGGTGTACCAGCACTACTACTTGGGTAGATTCAAGCTTATTGATGAATCATGGAGCCCTTGGTGCAAGCTTCCTTTCACGTTCACTACCCAATACTTCTAAGTGGGAGTAAACAGATTTAAAGAATCAAAGAAGCTAAGGCTGGAACTAGGAAGGTTAGACTAGGAACATAGGGAGATGAGGAAGAAGCTGAAATACCCCGGTGGTAAGCACGTGCATACATAGAGAAGTACATTTTCACATGAGATCCAAATGACTAGGCCAATGATGCTTCCCATCGCTGGAGGATCCGCACACGTGTACATGCACATAAGGCCAAAGTTTGAAAAGGGTGTGTATTTGGAGGACAAAATCTCCATACCTAAAGACCCCTTGGGGAAGAAGAAGCTAGCATCTAAGAAGAGAGGTAGAGGAGAGGAAGGAGCACCAAGTGTGTTGATTGCTTAGACAATGAGCATGCCATCTACAAGTGCCAAGCCAAGCACCTACATATGGAGAAAGAAGTCTCTAGTGAAGGAGAAGACACCAGAAGTAGAGGCACCCGAGAAACCCACCACCATGGAAGAATCACCAAAGGAAGAAGAGAAGGCCAAATCTCCTGATCAGAAGCCACCTCTCAGGAAGAAGCAGAGGGTGGATGAAGAAGCTGACTCAGAGGTGACTGATAGCTTGGAGAAATACTTGGGAGAAGGAGAAGATGAGAGTGAAGGAGGTGGTGATGAGGAAGAAGAGCCTGAGAAGGACAAGGAACCACATGTGTTTAGTGTCTATGACTCGGAGGAAGAGAGTGGAGAGGAGAAGCAGGAGTTTGTATTTGTGTGGTACAAGGGCACACAAGATGAGGAAGGCACCAAAGACACAAAGGTAGATGAGAAGGATGCCAAGGAGTAGGGAGCCATAAGCTTTACAAAAGAGAAGATTACTAAGATAACAGAGTGAGAAGTGAAAAATATGCTTGAAGCCCTTATAGACCAAGAGTTAGAGTGTAGCGCAGACATAGTGCTTAAGGAAGGGAAGGAGGAGAGCATTGGAAAGAAACATGATAGCCTAGGAGGCCCTGCTCTGACAGTTAGCTTCCCCAAAGGTGTGCTTGGGTAGGAGAACTATAGATACAAAACAAAGATAGATAATGGGCTATGTAGATGACACAAAGAAGGTGTTACGTGCACGGTTCCAAAGCACAGTACCCACGAAAAGGCTCCTAGCCATGAGGTCTTTTGAAAAGGATGGCGCGTACCCTAGGACCAAGAAGATGTTCTCTTGGGCGTTTGAGTCATACATTGATGAGCTAAACTTTGAAGTCTGTCAAAAATTGCTCATCTCGTTGCCAGGGTCTAAGGGAGACAACCCCTTAGTAAATACTCAAGAGCTTTTAGACGAGCAAGTATGCAATGCTCTGAAAAAAATCACGGTCGAGACTGAGGCTAGGCTATTTGTGTGAAATGATAGAATCAGAGCATTGGAGGTGAAGTTGAGGAAGGAGGAAGAACAGGTGGATAAGGCCAAGATTTTAAAACATGAGGAATTAATCAGCACGCAGTTAAAGTGTGAGTTTAAGGAAGAAAAATTAAAGGTGTAGGAGGTCTATAAGAAGGTGGAGTCGATCAAGAGTGCTATCATATTAAAGTACCCATACCTAATGCCAATCCCTCAGAGGTAAGCATCAACTTTGGAATTCTTAGAAGACCCAACGCGTGTCCTCACTATGGAGAGGTGACCCTTGGCACTGGAACCTGCAGAAGAAGTGGTCACACACTTGAAAGAGGAAGACCGGTCGAAGGTGGTATCACTTGTTGCCGAGTACATCCAAGTACTCATGGAGATTAAGATCGATGCCAAGTCTACAAAAGACACATATGACACATGTGCAGATAGAGATAAGGTGGTGAGCTCCTTGGTCACCGCACTTGAAGTAAAGCTAAAAGAGTTCCAAGAAAATAATAAAGGGAACAAGGCAGAGAGGGACAAGATTCTGGCCAAGGTGGAGAAGAAATCAGAGGCAATTGAGGCTTTAAGAAGCTCAATTAAGGCTCGGCTGAAGGAACTATACCCCTAAATTACTAGAAGAATGGATAAACTCGTAGACCTAGGTAAGGAAATGGAGCAGATTGTGGACACTTTGAGTGCCCAGGGAAGTGGCCTAAGATTTGATGAAGTAAACACCTTGGTGGGCAACCTATGCCAGAAAGGCAAAGGGCGAGGTCAAAGTGTGGAACAAGCTAGAGGCATATCTATGAGAGGACTTTCCCAGCCTATTGAATTAATGTCCTCCCCCATTCTTCATTCTTTCCCTTATTCTTTTAATCCTTATTCATTTTGTAAAGTATAAGTCTACATATTGGTTCCATAAAACAACTTGCATCTTGGTCAAGTAAAATATTTCTGAGGATGTAGAATATGCATAGTGTGGGGTGATGTTAGGTCCCTGGAATATTGACCAAGTATAAAGGTGCATGGACACATGGGATCCCAATTATAGAATGGCGTGTAAGGAAAAAGCGCACAAGAGAAAGGATTAAGGAAGAAAATAGTGTGCACGACCCGCAAAAGGAGATTTGGGACTTAGCCAATTTGAGCACCCAAGGCAGAACACGTAAAAAGTGTGATCGGTTGCATGTGCAGATAAGATGCCATCCTGGAAACAAGTTGGCCTAGGAAAGAGCATGCCTCGGATGGAATCTTTTAGAAGATCATCATGAGATGGAATGGAGAGCTCAGGCCTGACGGAACATGCTCGCATGGAGGACCACATTCGACACTTGGTGATGGATCTGAGGGCATGGCAAGGTGAGTTGGCATCCCGGGAAAGTGATAAATACAAGTGCCTGCCATGGGAAAAGAGATATACACACACAGAGAGAGATATATCATCTAGATATACATAGGGAATAATAGATTAGAGAGTAAGCAAAGATCTACAGAATTGCTGCGAGTGGATATTTTGGTTCAGGAATGGATTTACTAAGCATGGAGTTGTTATTTTTCTTTTCTGTTAGCTTAGTTACATATGTCTAGTGATGCCCATGACTGCGGTCTACTCTCTATGACACTCGGTAATGAACCAATGAATATATTGAGGTTACCTATTATAAATAGATATTAATATCAATGGGTTTAATGTATATTTCATCATATGAGTTCTCCTTCCTTTCATGCTACGAATGAATGGTTGTATCTTTCTTTCTGTTATAGTATATTTTCTGGAATTTGTTAAAGCACTCATTTTGAAGTGACTGCAAGGATCTGGAGGCCATTCTAAGTCCTATGGTTCTTGTATGTCTCAAATTATTTCCTAAATGTACTCTTACACTAATCATAGATAATGCTTCCTATTAAACTCACATAAAAGAGAGACTCGGCACCCACGTGTGCCTCAAGTAAGCACTTAGCTTCTACTGGGTGATAGGTCGGTGTGTATGGGGTTCTTCCTTTTGTGATAGGAGTAAAAATGAATACAAACTTTAAATTGTGTTGATCACTGTGTACAAGGTACATACCATCTAGTTGAGCACTCCTTTGCTTAATCCTAAGATACATTCTTGTTTCATTGAAAATCAAATGTTTTATTGGCCAAACATTGATTTATTGGGTTGTAGCAAGACTAAGCATTTTGAACACATATTTACCACATTCCCTATCCATAGACTAAAATTCAAAGGACTCAACCTCTCTCCATCAATTTCTTGAACTTATAGCACATGAGTTATATAACCCATGGCTATGGCATCATCTCTTCTTCAAGATTTGTGTTTGATCATGACATTTTTTGTGAAAAAACCTCTTCTATCTCTAGAATGTGTATTGATGGTGCTTTTAGTGTCATCACTACAATCTTCGTCACTCTCTGCATTGTAATCCTCTAAACCACTAAAAATCTTTTTACTTCCCAAATTGGGGGGAATGGATGAATCTTCATGCTTTGAAAATTCACTCTCTTGCCAATTAATATAGTATCATTTATTCTCGACGTCTACCAAGGTTTCAAATTCATCAACTGAGAAAGGAAATTTTAATCTCATATCCAATATGGTGTTAACATTGACAACAACAATTCCTCTTCCCACATCTTTGTAATGTAGTGTCTTCCTACTTAGATAAACTCTTCCCTCTACAAATTTGGTTTCTTTTGAAAAAAAGTCCACATGATCATCCTCTACAAATTCAAAAGCCCCTACTACTGTAACAACATAAAATAAAAAGCTTGTAAGATGATCAAAAATTTATTAAACTATTGCATAAAATAAATTAAAAATTATCATGTATGTACAACCATAAGTATATTGAATACACATAGCACATGAGCAGTGAACTTCTATAATTCAGTAATGTTTGAAAATACTTCAAAATTATACATATAATTAAAATTGACATGAATATATTTTTAACACAATTTCTAAACTATAATTGAACTTGACTCATTTGAATTTAATTGATAAGAAATAAATAGATCAGATTGAATTTAAATGATGAGAAATACATAAATAGAGGTTAAATAGAAACTTGATTGGTAACCACTTCGTCCAAATATATTCATCATATTAACATAGCATATATTACTTTTACAATAATTCCTCATACTTCCCATATTCACTGATTATGAGAGTGGGAATTTGTCCATTTTAAACATTCTCATAAAAGGATCTATTTGTCATTCATTCTTTATGTTTCACATAGGATAATTTTTATTTCTTTCTATATTTAGTTTATAATAATGGGCATATGCCTATTCTAACCCTTCTAACTTATTGAATAAATATTGAACTTAAGCATTTTAATATAACTATAAAGGATGTGAGAATGGGAAACTATCCATTCCAGAAAAAATTAAATATTGTCTCTATTTTTCTTCTATGATTCTTATATGAGAATGGGCATATTCCCATTCAATACAACATAAAAAAGTGTGTTTGTATGAGAATGGACATATGCCAATTCTATCTATGTGTATTGCCTCAAGATAACACCTCTATTTTTCTTCTATGATTCTTATATGAGAATGGACATTTGCCCATTCAATATAAGATAAAAATGTTTGTTTGTATGAGAATGCACATATGCCCATTCTTTATATGTGTATTGCCTCAAGATATAATATTTTTTCTCAAAAATGAATAAATCTAATTTCTCTAAATGTCCTTCCAAGGTATTATCTCATTATTTAGAACATCTAATATTAACCTTTGATGTGATTACTATAAGTTATATAGTTTTTATAAATTTCACAACCATACTATAGTATCAGTGATTTTAATACAAACAAGTATGGGAGATGTAATTATTTTCTATTAAATTCAAGATATTTATAATGAAACTTGATAAATATTAAAGATACAAATCAAAATATATTTTAAAAAAACCAAAGGTTAAATGTGATGAAAAATCCAAATGAACAAAAAATGTAGATATCATAAAATATTGTATTAGTACCAAATAATAGGATTGTCATTTATAATCAATATATATATATATGTGTGTGTGTGTGTGTTTTGGATTGATCCTCCCTATCCCCTCCTTCTATTTAAGTCAACATTCTCATCTAGAGTTCAGGGATTGGTTGAAGCAAGTAACCGATTCAACACTTGAGTGATTTCGTGAAAACCACACGTCATATATAGTTGCCCTAAATATCCCCTCTCTAGTATAAATTAGTATCAATTAATTTCAAATGAAAAAAAACCTAAAACATGGCTATGATAATGTTTAAAAATTATATTATATTTTAAATGTAAATAATCTAAATCATGACTATGATAAAGTCTAAAATTTATATTTTATTTTATATGCAATAAACCTAAATCATGGCTATGAATTTTTTTGAAAATTTAAATTTTATTTTAAGTGTAATTATTAAACCTAAATCATGGCTACTATATTTTTTAATAATTATATTGTTTGTTACCATGGAATAGCGAGACCATTAATTTGTAAATAAATTATTTTCCACAGTTAATTTTTTATTAATTGAAGGTACTTGTTTTTCAAACACGTCTTCGACCACCCATTAGAGGAAAATTGGTGAAATTAATGGCAATTAATTCACACCACTCTGTGGCACTGTAGAGAGAATGACGGTGGTTATTGTTTTTTGATGTTGGGATAGGTATTGTGAATTGAAAGGTTTACCATGGGTTGGTGAAGGTATCTCTTTCTTGTTCATCCTTTCTGCTTTTTTTTTAATCCATTTTCCACATTTTTTGTTTATCCTTCTGCTTTGGGCTGCCCATTTCATTAGACTATTTTTTCTTGTGAAGCAGAATATTTCTAAGATATTGTTTGTCCTCTCTACTAAAATGTTGTCGGCCCTTACTGCTTTGGGATCCCTCATTTTCTTAAGACAGTTTCAGCATGTGACACACAAGATTTGAAGAAAAATTTACGGCATGGATTATTCTAGATCTTCTCTTCTAAATTATTAGGAGATGAAGGGTATCATTTGGTTTTATTTCCCTTATATTCCATTTTTGGTCTAAATATAATGCCCTTTTTTATCTTTAATTTTTTTATCTAGGTATTAATAATATCACTTCAATGTTTTGAAAGACATGTGTAGTTGTTAACCAAATCGTAGTTGCTAATACGAGGAGTTATCTGTTATGATTTTACCAAAATAACGAGTGGTCTTACCACCTAGGTGGAATTAATTATTTTCCAAGTTGTGCGGGTGAATTCTATAGGTCGAGACTGATTCATTATTAGAAGAAGAATTTACATTTTTATAGTGAAGAAAACTTTTACTTATTTTTTAAATTGAAGATAAGTTTCAGAGATACTTCTCACTCTTATCTATTGATTTATTATCAAATGAAGAATATCATCCCTCTTTCTTTCTCTTGTATTTTGATTTGGGTATAAAGATAATGTCATATTTTTGATCTTTTGTATTATTCATGTGTTTTAAGAATATCACGTCAATCTTTTGAAAGACTTGCAAGTATTATCCTCCATAGTTATAAAAGGATGCCTCTAAATCTGATTATTTCTTGCATGTTTCAGAGTCTGAACAAGATCATTCCCTTGTAAAAAAATGTTTTAGATTATAAAAAACCACTTCTAATCCTTCATGTTAAGACGAGGAGTTAACTATTTTTTATTACTAAAGTATAGTGTGGGTTACCACCTAGGAAGATTTACTTATTTTTTGAGCTAGGTGGTCTAACTGCACATGCCAAGATGGGAGGGCAAGCTATGTAGGCTGAGCTGAGTGAGAGATCTGACCTACCAAGCTTGGCAAGTGAACTGACTTTCCGAACTCGGTGGGTAAGATGAAATTCTGAGTTGGGTGAGTGAGCTAATTTATTGAGCTGATGGTTGTGATGGCCCGTCGAGATGGCCGATTGAGCTTGCCGGTCGAGATGGGTGGGTGAGTTGACCTACCGAGCTAAGTGGGACAACTTACCAAGTGGGGTGTGTGATTTTAATTCTTGATTTGGGATGGGGGTTAGACTCGCTGAGCTCAAAGGGTGAGCTAATTCACCGATATGCCGATATTAGTGGGTAAGATGATATGCTGAGATGGCGATTGTGTTTGCTTGTCGAGATGGCTAGTGGAGCTGGCCGGTCAAGATGGGCAGGTGAGCTAACCTACTGAGATGATTGAGTGATATGACCTACCGAGATGGGCGTGCAAGCTGAACTCCCAAGCTAGGCTAGGGGGTTGACCTATCAAGCAGGATGGGCAGTCTAGCTCATTTCCAAGCCAAGCAATATTAAACTTAATCATTGACATATAGGAATTAAAATTATTAAGTTCAATGATGTATCTAATGAACATATTCCCATTCTCAAAATTGGAATCATAAAATAAGAATAGAGATAAAATATAGCTTTTATTATAATGGAAAGTTTCCCATTCTCATAGCCTTCATAGATTTATTGAAAAAAGTAAGTTCAATATTCCTTGTATTACAATGATTAGAATTGGCATACACCCATTCGCATATAAACAAATTTTTTTATCTTCCATTCAATGGTTAGGTATCCATACCAATAGAGGTATTAAAATGTTTAAGTTCAGTATTGCTTGTATTAGAATGTTTAGAAGGAGCTTATGCCCTTATACATACAAAAAATAATTTATTTCTTGTATTGAATGGGTAGATGCCCATTGTCATATATGAATTATATATTAAGGATATAGATAAAATTTATTTTTTTCTAGAATGAGAAGTTTCCCATTATCATTTAGGAATCATATAAGAAAAAAAGATCAAATTTATTTTATTTTTGAATGGTTGGTTCCCTATAATCACAACATTCATAGTTATTAAAATGATTAGGTTCAATCTTGTATCGAATGAACAACTACCCAATCCCATATAGGAATCATAAAATAATAATATAGATAACATCTAATTCATTTTAAAATGGCAAGTTTCCCATTCTCACACTCATCATATAGTTTTTAAATTGATTTAATAATTCTTGTATTAGATTGACCATTGCTTTTCACTCTCATATCTTATTACTTTTCCCATTAGTGATGATCAAGTTCAATATTGCTTGTATTGAAATGATTAGAATGGGAATATGCACATACTCATATAAACAATTTTTTTAATCTTAAATAGGTGGATGCCCAGTCTCTTATAGGAATCATTGAAGAATAATAGAGATTAAATCTAATTTTTTTTAACTGGGAAATTTCATATTCTCATATTCAAATTATATATTAGGAGAAATAGAGAAAATTTATTTTATTTTATAATGGTCAGCTCTTCATTATCACAATATTCATATTTATTAAATTAATTAATAAGTTCAATTGTGAATTAAATGAGCAAATGAAAGTTCTCATATAGTATTCATAAAAGAAGAATAGAGATAGAATTGAATTATATTTATGTTAGTGAGAAATTTTGTTGGGTGGACAAATTATGTGTCTCCACCAATGTTCATGGGGCTACACCCCTATGCATTAAATGGTACAACTCCCATTATTAAATGTAAATAATCTTAATCCTATCTAAAATGTCATGGGTGGCCAAATTGGCTGGGGATCACACAGGAAAACTCCACTAAACCTGTGGCAAGGTGCTTGCATGGGGTACACAAGAGAAAATTACAACGATGAGAGAAAAAGTATGAAAGGAATATTACTTCTGTGAGTGGATTGCAGAGATCACACCCAGTAACAAGAGTATTTCAACATTCAATATAAAGGAAAGAAATAATGAAGCTAGTGGGACCAATGAATCAAGACACAAAGTATTCAGGTTCATCTACCAAAGATACAAATCTCTTATATCACTATGCTTACAAAGTGCATAAACAAGAGAAGTGCATGAAACATAATATGCTTATACAAATCATGTTTATTTCATCAACATTGAGAGGAAACCATGCATACAAAGCTGCACACATTCATACATCTTGCAAAGCAGAAACTGTAACACCGTTGACAAACAGTTATATTCCTTTTTTGCATTATAGGCGTTGGCATGTGATTTTCTTGAATGAGGCGTGTTTCCTTGATTGCTGAAAATCATTCTTGTTATGGATAAATCATTTCTACTCTTGGATTCATTAGACTGAAATGATATGGCTTGCAAGAATCCATTTTCATTTCTTGTAAATGAGTTACAATCTGGTTTTGAGAGTTGCAAACTTATCTCTTTTAACTGACTCATCATTGGATCAATTCCAGTGATCCAAGAAATTTTTTAAAGCTCCTTACTATATTGAATGGTAAATTAACATTCATAAGCATGAGAGACATAGCGGATTGAAATTTTATGTGTTACAAATTCTTTGGTCTTGTAAGAACATGCCTTCATTTGGTTGTATGTTTGTGCTTGGATCTTTGGGATTGATCTCTTTAGGACATTTAATGGCATAAGAAAAATGAAGCCTGATTCATGACTATGAAGGGAATATAAATCCTAAAACCTAAAGTATTATCCTAACGATATTCTAAAAATAGGTAAATGTACCTACTTCCTAGCTATGTCTACTTATTTGGGTTACAATCTAACCTAAGCTTCTTATTCTATTTTTTGGGATGGTGTCCTAACCTAAGTTCTTGTGCTTAATGAATAAGGAAGAAAGTACTAAGATAATGCTAGGATATTTTAACCTAATAACTAATGCTATATGGCTGTGAATTTGATCTAACCTAAGGTGGAAATTACTTATGAAATGATTTTGACTAAACCTAAGGTTATAACCTAAGTTTTGGGAAATATATCCTAAACTATTGAAAGGGAACCTAGGGTTGCATGACATTATGGTGATGGTTCCAATAGCATTTATTTTATTTTATTTGGTTAAATGAATGGGAGGTGCAACCGGTTAAGGAAAAGTTAATTAAACTTTAGTGGAGGCATACGTGGAGGCTTAACTAAATTTGGAAATGCATGCTGAAGTGGAGATAACAATTGCCAATTTTAGGAGATGGTGGAAAGGAGAGATATGTGGGAGATTGAGGAGTAATTGCATTAATGAACCTCAGTTTTTGCATGTTCAAACCGTCTTAGAAATAATGAAGGTGGGTTTGTTGGAGGTTGTCTGGTCTTGCATGCCTTACAATTTTTCTCTGCATGGAACTATTTGGTTCTTCGAACCAGTAGTTTGACTTGTACTTTGTGGCTATTTTTGGTTTCTTTTTTCTATTTTTGATCAAAGGAAAGTATATGAGGCATTGGAAGAAAAGACATTTGGTTGTTGATCTGTCATGGAGGAGAAAAATATTTGGAAGCTCGGCTATAAGCCTCCTTTGAATTGGCAGAAGCACTATCAGACATGATAGGCTCTACCCATTAAGATTCTTCATTTCTTATAAATGATTCATTAAAACAATTATGCTCTCATGAGATAAATGTTTGCATGTATTGCCTAGTTATTTAATTTCTTGGTTGTATGAATCTCTATGATTTAAGGATATGAATCCATTTCATGATATGTTATCCTTTGAAAACTCTGTCTGTGTAAGATTCAGTGGTGATATGTATTTACAACTTTTATTCGAAGCTTTTTGTTTGGTTCTAAACTTGTACTCGAGGCTCGTGTCTACTTTGAACTCATCTTTGTGGTTGTGTTTAGTACTAAATCATATTTTAAGCTTGTGTGTTTTGAACTTGTATTCAAAGCTTTTTATTTTTCTAAACTTGTGTTCAAAGCGTTGTGTTTAGCACTGAACTCGTATTCAATACACGTGGGTTATAAACTTGTATTCAAAGCATTGTGTTGGTTCTGTACTTATATTCTGAGCTTTGTGTTTTACTCATATTTAAGGTTTTGAGTTTCTTAGAACTCATATAAAAGACTGTCTACTCGAAAAATCTTGAGAGAATAGTTTTGGTTTGAGTTGATATGGTAATCTCTTTTGAGATCTTCTCCTTGAAGCATCTTGAGTTTAGAATGGTTGTGGTACTTATGTCCCAGACTGTACCACTTTATTTGAACTTGTAAGGGCATGTAAATATGGAGGATATTCTTATCTCCTATGCTATGAGAAAACTCACATCTTGTTGTAGCCTTGACTGTTTTGCTTCAAGGTTAATGGACCTTTTATGGAAATGTATCCGGTTTAATACTATACTGTGACTAAGTTGGTTTGAAATAGAGCTAGTTTGAAATAGTTGATAATTGTCCTTGAAGTTTATAGATATGTAGTGATCATACTTCTTCTTGTGTGAGTTGATCGGAATGAATTCATTCTCTGTCTCAATCTTTATGAACTAGTTGGAACTATGAGAGTATTTTTGTTGTAATTTGGGTTTCTGTCAATTTTGAGGGTAATATGAGACCTTTCTTGACTTAAACACGTGTTGGGTTTCACACTCTCCTTCAGATAATTTTTAATTGATTTCTAGGATTTTAAGGGAAAGAAGAGTTGAATACTCTCGTGTACTAAATCTTGTTGGTAGGATTTAATACCTTTGGTTCGGGATTGTTTCATATAATTTGTTCTTACTTGGATCACGAAATATATGTCCTTTTGTATTGAGTTGTTTAAGTCCTTGTGTTGGGATCTCAATTACTTTTGAGTTCGCGAGTGTTTTGGAAACCTTACTTAAGCTTAATACTAGTGTTGAGTTTTAGTACTCTCTTATAGATTCATTTGAATGAATTTTTGGGTCTTTAAAAGGAGAATAGAATGGATTTATCTTGTGGACTGAATTTTGTTTATTCTTCAGCCTTGGGACTATACTGTGTACTCCTTTCTATTCAAACTTGTGTTTAAATAAAATGGAATATATGAACTAGGTTGTTTAAATAACATCTAACAGTGTAGAGGAAGACTCTTCCTCTCTCATAAGAATGAAAAATAAAAGGAATGGTAGCTATGATATTTAATACTTGTGCTTCTTTTATAAAAAGTAAACACTAGTTGAATCTAGGTGGATGATACAACTTCTTTGGACAACTAGGTTACATTAAAAATTAACCATTTGATGTTTGCTGCCCTGTTTTTCCAGGATAACTACTTGTTAGGCCACGTTAATGAACATCAATGCAAGCATGAGTTAATGAAGTTCTTAATATCAAATCAGATTAATTATGGATAAAGAACTTAATGAATGTTGGAATTAGGGTTAGGAATGGTTGCTGCAATCTGAATCTTAATCTAATTTAATTATGAATTTAATGACCACTAAGGGGTATGTACATCATGATGAATCAATTCTAATGGATGTTGGCACACGCCAACTGCAGGAATGTACCTTTAAGAATTCCAAGGGCTTCTCGAGGATACCGTGTTACAGTTGACATGTGGCAATACTCTTCCATATTTTTTCATCTAGATCTACACACAGATGAACTTGAGCTTAGTTTCTCTCTAGGTCAAGTTCTTAACATGTTTAGAATAGGGAGTAGCTCTCTATGACTCAGGGTACCTTGGCACATTCGGTCGACTTAGGTTGATCAAGTATGCCCATATACTCTAAGTCATCGTGAGCGTCTTCCTACAACAAATTATGTTGCTAACCTTGGCTAGGGTCAAACCTTGGGCAAGTGGACTGACATAAGTCAGTAAAGACCATTCTAGATAACAGAAGAGTGAGGTGAAAGACGTATTCTAAAATGATGAGTATGCCATCTAGGAATAGTAACATGAACAATATGTTGAAAATATTTGGCCAAAGTATCGCAAGTTGTTGGTTGTGTTGTCCTATGTTACCTAGTTTAAAGAAACATGATGTCAGATGAATATTGGTAATAAATATTCAGATAGGTTCTTTAAACATATCAATCATTACTTGGAACAGGGTAGGAAAACCAAGTATACATTGTATATATAAAGTATTCTATACTTTAAGACAAACATGAGAGATTGGTTTGTAACCAAGTCATGGAATGAGAGATCGGTAACTTACCGAGTCATTACAGCTGCATATGGTTATCTGTTATGAGATTTATTGGCATGGAATGTGTGTTCTAAATGATTTTTTATTTAGAACAAATAACATTGTGTAAAAAAATATTCCCTTGTTTCTAAAGTCTTAAAATGGGTGGTCAGGGATCACACAGGAAAACTCCACTGAACCTGTGGCAACGTGCTTGCACGGGGTATAAAAGAGGAAATTACAATGATGAGAGAAAAAGATGGAAAGTATGAAAGGAACATTACTTCCACGAGTGGATTGCATAGATCACACCCAATAACCAGAGTATTTCAACATTCAATATAAAGTAAAGAAACAATGAAGCTAGTGGGATCAATGAATCAAGACACAAAGTTGTCAAGTTCATCTACCAAAGATACAAAGCTCTTGTATCACTACGCTTACAAAGTGCATAAACAAGAGAATTGGAAGAAACATAAGATGCTTATAAAAATTGTTTTTATTTCATCAATAATGAGAGGAAACCATGTATACAAAGTTTCACACATTCATACATCTTAGAAAGTAGAAAATCTATTCTTTTATTGACATTTACACATGTTGTACAAAGAAAGGGAAAAGAATAAATGATGTAGAAAAAATGTAGATTTATTTCATGTATAAGTATGACACAAATTCCAACAACATATCACAATCCATTATTGCTACAGAGTGATAATTTTTCAAAATATTGAATCCCTTGGAATGGAGAAGCCACCCCAATTTATAACAATCTCAATTTTCCTTTCACCTCCATCACATGACTCTTCGTGTTCCGTATTCTACTTGTGACCTTTTTTTTCCCATGAATTAAGTATTTCTCTTATAATTTTGAGAAAATAATTTTACAAATTTAAAATAGGTCACTTAAGTGAATAGGATGAAATACAATGATTAAGATCAATGAATAATTTGAAAGGACAAAGAAAGGAGAGGGAGAAAAAGAGAGTAGAAGAGAATGGAAGGATATTTCCGATGAAGTAGCATCCTCCTTGAAGAATTTTTGAAAATTAAACCTATGGATGGGGGTCCTCTAGAATGAGCACCTGTTCCTTGAATTCTCTGTTGAACTAAGTTATTGTAGCTATCAAATTCTCTTCCCCTAGGATATAAACAAAACCAAGTACCTAGATCCATGTGCCTGGAACATCCTTGATTCTTTGACATTGATGAAGCCATTCTTCGTGATCCATTCCAATTGAGGCAATCTAGCTTTGGATACCAACTAAGGACTCTAAATTGTTTTTGTCAAAGGAAAAAGGATCACCTTCCTCCTTCTTGACCATATCCTAGAATGCAATGATGAGTTCCTCTGATGATGTGTCTTAAAAGAGTGGGGAGAAATCAAACCTTTGAACACAATGGTAGACTTCATTCAAGATTATAGAGACCCAATACTCATGGTAATCCATTTTGGATATGGCATTTTTGAGCATTGCATACTATGCATCCAAGATGTGGATCCAAACTTGGGATAAGTCCTCAGCAGTTGATACAAACAATCCCTTACTCATGAGGGCATGAAAGTTGAAAGAACTCATTTTAGATACGAGTGGGAGTATCTCATCCAAATGACTGACTTCCTTTGGAAGCTTCTCCTTCATCTTATTTAATTCAGACAATGTTTCATGAGCATACTGGATGAGAGAAATGAGGTTTGGAAAATGCCTTTTCTTGCTCGATGATTTCCTAAATCCATTTTTCATAGGATTTTCCCCACATCATTTAATCATGTGCTTTTCTGATCACCTATGAAAGATCCCTAAATGGGTTTCACTTGTTTTCCAACAACTCTAGGTCAATAAAAAACACCAAATACTGATCTATGATAATTATGGCAATTACCCTAATGCAGATCTAGATTTATTTGAGAAAATGTGACTAGGGTTTAAGATAGATCTTAATGCAAATGACACCCAAAAGTTATATTTTTGATTTCAGATGATTACCCAAATATTTAGAAATTGAATCATGAAAAAAACTAAATTAGTTGCAGCTAAACAACCCAGTAATTAGATCTGAAGTCTGCTTAATATTCTTCCTGAAAACCTTCAAAATATACTTCAGAAAATGATGAAAATACAGTGATTTGGTTTACCATATTATGGAGAATATTTGACAAATATTTTTGAGGGAAATACCTTTGAAATTGCTGCCACAACTACCCACAACTTTGATCCAATCCAACTGTTGCTCAAAAACCACTGAAAATACCTTCAAAAACTCTTCACAAACACTACTGAAATGAACCTAGAAATCTAATTAACAACGCTGGAAATTTATGAGTGAAATCCCCTCTCAATCCATTGGGGTTTTCATCCACAAGAGGTAGAATTCATAAAGGTTTTCATCCCTGGAATTTCTGATAAAAGCAAGAGCTGTTAACAATGCAAAATCTGGATTCATAAAATGATCATATGATGTCCCTCCTCTACTTCGACCCTTCCTTTTAAAGGGAAAATTGGCCCAAAGGGACCTCCAACTCAACCAATCAAAACAAGTGATTTCTTCTAGACATGTGCCCCAAATTTTCCTTAGACTAGGTTCAAGCATTTTCTTGGGAGGAGTAATAATCTGCATTCTTTCAACAACTCCATGGATCCTCAAATCTGTCCTAAGTCGCATTTTAAATGGGAAGCTTCACATGTCACATATACAAAATTACTCAACTACATGCACAAAAAGTAAATCCCTATGGCAACTTACAATTGTGAATAAGTGTCATGATCCTCCTACATAATTGGTCTCAAATTTTATTGTATTCTTCATCTTGTCCTTGCTATCCCATGATGCAACTTATAATAGTGGATTTTAATACTTGTAGATGTCTTCATGAGATT
This sequence comes from Taxus chinensis, assembly GCA_019776745.2. Taxonomy (NCBI): domain Eukaryota; kingdom Viridiplantae; phylum Streptophyta; class Pinopsida; order Cupressales; family Taxaceae; genus Taxus; species Taxus chinensis. The sequence continues at coordinate 50,981,622 of CM034147.1, forward strand.
AGTATTCACATGGTTGTCCCAGTAACTATTACATAGTTACTTTGCTATCCATATATGATTGGGGCAGCAATGTATATTCGAGTGCTCTCAAAGTGACTTGTTTCCCTATTATGTAGGAAACTTAGTTTTCCATATCTTGCACATCTTGGGTGATATAATTCCCAATGAATGTAATTCAAGATGTGCATGCCAATACAATAACATTATATTATCTTTTAAATCTATAAGAATATTGAATTCATCACAACATTTGGTATACTCACCAAATATGGATGCATTATTTGGTTATCATATTGTAAACCTTTTGCTATTCTGCCAAACCTGCATCTTTGAAGTTAATGTGTAGATCCAATATCTAAAGTGCCATGCATCCTACACCTAACATTGTTCAGCTTCAAAACATGAATGGATTAAACTTGGGCGCTCCTGAAAGATAGGTGAGTCTACCAGGCATTTACAAATGTTTGGTGTTGGGTGCATCTACAGTTCACTGCCCCTGCCGTCTTCAGATCCTCAACCTTTATGGAGGATGTATTTTTCATTTCCCAAGACACCTATGCCCTAGTTCCCAAGGATCATTGCAATGGAAGCATAAATTCTTTCTGGCGAAGCTCATTCTTTGAAATAGTCTCCATCTTGGGTGTAAACTCAACCTTCAAAGAAGTGAAAGCTGCTCTTGGATTGCATTTTTTATCTATAGTCCTCCATTGACGTTCTTCCTCTTGGGAGCTGAATCATTGGAGTAATGTCCTAACATCCATAGGCTGTCCAAATAGCCTCATGCAAAGTCCTAGGCTTAAGACTCGCTTGACCAACTGTGCCTTAGCTTGACATCTATGAGATTCCCTCAATGGCACGAAAACATCAGATCCACAGATCCTGCATCAAGGCATCTCTGGCACCATTGACTGCTAGTACGCTGATATTCGTTGCATGTATGCATTTGCAACTGGTGTCCACTACTGTCAAAGTTGTTTCGAGTCTTTATAGTCAAGATTTACATCCTTGTGATAAAATATCACAATCAACCTCAGGGACTAAACTCCCTGATATGATTGTAGAAGATCATGATTTCTATTGTGACAGAGGCCCATGAAATTGGAATTCACCAATCATAATGGATTTGGTCCTTCTCTCACGAGTGCAGATCAAGGCAATATTGGCTTAGCTTTTCATAGCTCCTGCATTTTAGGTTGAGACGTGAGATGAATGTGACTCGAGCTTGTTGCACACATAACAATGTTTCTGGTAAAAAAATTCTCAGACTACCATCAAATGTAGGTAAATATTAAGTCACCTTAAGTTAGGTGGCCTGCTATATAGACAGTCCCTGTTAAAAATTGTTCTCTAGGCCTCTGTACCTGTCTAGCTCTCAAGATTCCGTCCTTTGATTACACAATACTGGTGGAGGGGAAATGAATTCTAGTACCTCATTAGTGATGTTTTAGAGCTAGATCCATGTCATCATGTGCTACCATCACGTGATATCCTATGAATATATGAGTCCCTAAAAGTGGGTCCCTCAACTAATGGTGGCTCCTCCCTTTGTAGGAAGTCTAGGATGCAGAGGTCTATCCGAGTCATCGTTGGGTCGTCAAAATCTCCATCTATGTGTCAATCCTATTATGTAAAAAGTGGGATATTCCAAAGTCTCAAACACTACCCAGCTAAAAAAGGTGCCCTGCTATTGCAATTTTGTGACTGCATTATCCACTAATACGTGATCTTTCCAAATTATGTTATGCCTATCTCTCAGCCTATTCATAGATCATACTCTCAAGTTGTCTCATGAGTTTGAATCATTTCCTAATGGAGGAATCGAGGCATACCAATGAAGGAGGTCGAATATCTGACCTCAACGTCACTCATGCCAATGGGGGAGCTGTGCAGATCCATCTCTTCTGTCATATGTACTCTTGTGACTACTTCCTGTATCTAAATCAGTGTGAGAATACATGCCTGACTCAGTGTGCTATAATATGCTGTGCGGCCCGAATTCTCTAGTGATGCATCAAACAAAACCCTCTGATGGATGTTGGAAAGAGATTTCTGCTCTGATACCACTGAAAGATCCCTAAATGGGTTTCACTCTGTTTTCCATACAACTCATAGGTCAGATAAAAAACTACCAGAATACTGATCTACTGATAATTATGGCAATTACCCTAATGCAGATCTAGATTTATTTGAGCAAAATGCGACTAGGGTTTAAGAGTATGTTCTTCGATGCATTTTGACTTCCCAAAATTTATATTTTTGATTTCATATGATTACCCAAATATTTAGAAACTGAATACATGAAAAAAACTTCCATTCCCATTTTGCAGCTAAACAACCCACTAAATCAGATCTGAAAGTCTGCTTAATATTCTACCTAAAAACCTTCAAAATGCTACTTCAAAAAATCGAGTGGCAGCAATACATTGATTTGAGTTTACCATATTATGGAGAATATTTGACAAATATCTTTTGAGGTAAATACCTCTGAAATTTCTACCACATACTACTTCCACAACAGATCGATCCAACTGCTGCTCAAAAACCCCTGAAAATACCTGTCAAAACTCTTCCTACAAACACTTCCCTAAGTATGAACCTATAAATCTGATTAACAATGCTGGAAATTTCTAGAGTGAAATCCCCTCTCATGGATCCATTGAAAGGATTTTTCGTCCACAAGATGGTAGAAATTCACAAGAGGTTTTCAGTCCCTAGAATTTCTGATAAAGTCAAGAGCTCTTAACAATGCAAAATCTGATTATAAAAATATGGATTGATAAAATGATCATACTATGTCCCTCCTCTAAGGTCATGAACCTTCCTTTTAAAGTTGGAAAATTGGCCCAAAGGGACCTCCAATGCATACCAATGCACAGGAGCAAGTGGATGTTCTTCTAGACATGTGCCCCAAATTTTCACTTAGACTAGGTCACATTTTCTTGGGAGGAGTAATCACATGGTTGTTATTCTTTCAAAACTCCATTCTTCCTCCTATTGTCCATAGTATGCATTTTTCTAAGGAAGCTATATGTCACATGTGTCCCTATTTTCCCATTACATAGGACAAGTCAGTACCTCCCTATGGTAAATGGCAATATAATAGCCTATGAATTGTATTTTTACATTTGACTCTTTTATTTTATTAATAAGCTTATTATATTATTATCCTGTGCAACTTATAATATTGTTATTTTAATATTTGCACAGTATAATAAAATAATTTAACTTAGTCACCCTTGACATATCCTTTGGCCATCGAGTAGACAAAAAGGACCAAAGGTCTTCAATGAGATCTATTTGAAAAAAGGGACATTACATCCTTGGTGTCAATACTATTGATTGGGGGAATATATTCGATCGAAAGGGGAGGTGTTAATTCTACTCCTGAGAAGGGATAAATCCATAAACTGAGAGATCTTACATGTTAATTCAATTACACAATGGTCTGTTTGTATTATTTGATCCAAGCACGAAAATGGGAAGAAGATTATTTGAACAGGTGAATGTAACCTTTGTGAGAAGCTTGACCTAATGAAATGTGAGTCAACTCAAAATTAGATAGATTCATTTCTTCCATGGGCTTTTTGGTCTTAAGCATGAAAAATTCAACATATTGGCTACATGAGGTGTCATTAAAGAAGCGAGAAGCTACATAAGCCTTCTTCCTTCACTTGGGTTTCAACATTATAGATATTTCCATGAGACTAGGAATGGTATCGAGTTATGTTGTTCTTAGCCCAACCTCGAGTAATTATTTAATCCATGGAAATGTATCCTCAGAAGTTACTATAATGTCATTCACTGAAGTGCTTGTAGAAGCTTTTTTTGGGGTTAGCTTTTGATCATCCTGAGAAGACATACCTAGTTCTTCTAGATTTTCAAACTCAGTGGGATTGTTTGAGCTATAAAACCTTCTTAAAAACTTGATAGGATGAAAACAATCAACAATATAACTAAAACTATGGCCTATGGCAAAATTTTGCATTCAACACTGGGAATTTCCATTTTTAGCCATCAAGATCTAGGAGCTGTTATTTTGGGCAGTGCCACTTCTTCACCTTGTTACTTGCGCTAAGGTGTTTCCCTCACATTATGTGTTTGCCAAAGATGTATTGGGGTCAATTTGAAGTACTTTCCATTTTTGGAAATTTTATTTTTTGTTTTTGTTTTTTTGGATTTTTTGACCCTTGTGCCCTAGTTTTCAGTTTGCACAATTTTCACTATTATTTTCTTCTAGAGGAGTTTGCATTTTCTAAAAACTTACTAAAAATGGAAAGTTTGAACTAGCGGTATTTTTTAGTTTTAGAAGATGAACTTCAGAGTGTCAGATTGATGAAAGAAATTTAGATTCCTTCTGGGTTTTGTCTCTTTAGTCTCTATTTGGATTTTCAAGTCAAACTGCTTCCCGGATTGACAACAAATGAAGAAGAATCAACTTAGTCTTGGGCCCCTAAAATATTGGCTGAGTATAAAAAGGTGCGTGGGTGCATAAGAACTAAGTTGAAGGACATGCACGCAAGAAGAAGGCACAAAAGGCAAGGTTCTAGGAGGGTTTTAGAAGGAACCATGTTACACGGTGACAGAACAAGGTCTCGAAACTTAGCCGTATTTGGCGTATCGGGAAGGACACGAGAAAAGCATGACCCGACTACACATGCAGAATGGTTAAGGTGTCAGTCTGGTGATAGGTTGGCCCAGGAAGGAATACACCCTATAATGGAGGTTTTTAGAAGACCATCATGGCAAGGAGTGGAGTCCTCAGTCCTGGATGAGCTTGCTCCCATGGAGGACCACATCTAGACACTTGGCAATGGATCTGAAGCCATAGAAAGAAGAGTTGGCAATTCAGGGGGCCTATAAATACAAGCTCCCACAAAGGAATAAAAGAGAGAGATCAATAGAGAGTGAAGCTTTGTAGAAATGCATCAAGGAGTTGCATTGGGTTGGGTAGATAGAATATAGGGGGAGGATGCATCAAGGGGCTTGGGATGGTAAATTTTATTCTTGAGAAGCTGAGTAATATAAATCTAGTTATGATGTATGACATTGGTCTACCATACTGCAATGTGCTGTAGTGAATCTAATGGATGTAATGAGGTTACCAACTTATTTGAATATGATCATTAATGATTCTGGTCCATCCTCATATCTTTATAGTTTTCCTTCATGTATGTTTATGAAATTAGTATGAATCCTTATGCATTTTCATTTCTATTTGATTTTAGTCCTATTCTGTTAAAGTATCTTTTTGTTTGGAATGAATGCATTGGTCTAGAAGCCGTTCTGAGCTCTATTATTATTGCATGTCTCATATCCACTCACTCTCTTTAAAATCCTATCATAGATGATGTTTCCCACTAAACTCACATAAAGGAGAGACTTGGCACCTACGCTTTCCTTAGGTGATTTCCCAAAACCCATTGGGTGATAGGTCGACATGCATGGGGTTCCCCTGTTCCTTTGGTGGGTGTAAAAATGACTACATATTGGTTCCATTTCCAGGACCCTCTTTTCAAAGTTGTAGTGGGAAATAACATACATCATGATCTATGTAATGAGTGATGACATATTGTTTAACTTTGGAAAGTGTTGAATCATGGTTTAAGATCACAGAGAACAAATTTTCTCAAAGATTCAACATTGGACTTGAGTAGAAGATAACCTCTACCATGATTTGTATCAAAAAAAAATTGTTGCTTCCCAGTAGAGCTGTAAGAATGGCTCTCGACATATGTGTCTAGATCAAGCTAGTATTATAGATCACACACTTGAACCCAAGAAAAGTACCAGAGGCTTCAAGATGCAGATCTGACGTAGACTCATGTTGTGGATCATTGGTGGAAAAGAGTGTTGACTAGCTACACCCTGGAATATGCTATTTCCATGTATTCTTGTCCAAACATCACTGAGTTTGAGTTTCTACGAGAGCCCATAGGATCATTTCTACGTGTTATCCATCTGGAAATAAAGATATTGATTTGTTACCTTGAGTTTAGAGTCATTTCTGATGGTCGGCTAAACCGTTCTGAGCGTTGGGTGAGGAAACTAGGGTGGAGGAAGATGGAAAATATTACGACTGAGAAAGAAAGGGAGGAGATACAGATCAAGTATACTGAAGCACATGAAAGGGAGATTGCTAAACAACATGAGGTTGTAAGTGTGATGGATATCTGGAGGCAGATGTTACGGGAAGGATTTGAGGTTCACGCAGAGGATGTGGAAACTGAGTAGTGTATGCTACCCCATCTAGGAAAGCGCGTAAGAGAGACCCCTTCAGTTTCTGATGAGATTTCATCACACGGAGAGAGAAGAGTTGTTGCTGTGCATTTGAACCCACCTAGTGACCAAACCTTGTGCTTGGTTTTCCAGATCAAGGGAGGAGTACCGTTGACCCAGTTGGTACCAGTGGGAGTGACATATCTGTACCTAGGAGACAACTTTTCATTTCCTACCTCCATGGCTGTGCATACAATTCCAATATTCAGAGGAATTTTTAGACAAGAAGAAAATACACAAGGTTTGGGTAATGCATCAGGGAGTGGCGTGGCACACACATCTGGCAGTGGTACAATATCACAAATAGTTGGCGTGTAGTTTAGTGGGATGTTGAGGACCCTAGGCGTGACTGGTTTAGGCCCATTCCTGACTACTGGGGGATTTGGAGGTGGAACTGGTGGATCTGGAGGCACAAGACTTGGTGGATCTAATGGATATGGTAGAGGGAACACCAGAGGAATTCAAGGAACTGGATCAGGACAAGGGCCTCAGCCACCTCCTCAAGTCTTCTTTGAGATGTCTTTACATTTGCTAGATTACATGGGTATTGAAGATGTTGCGGAGCATGTTCACAAGTGTGAGTTGCTATGGTGTGCAAAGGGGATCACAACCTCGGAATGGAAGTCCAATAAATTTACAACTTTGTAAGGGCATGCACATAGCTAGTATAGGAAGTATGACCCCCATCAGATGATGGTAGATTACACCATGTTGAAAAACACCTTCCTAGTAGAATTCCACATCCCTGAGTTATAACAGAAAATCATTAGCGCCCTTAAGGAGATTCAGTAAGGAATGGCGGAGAATGTGCGGGAGTATGACACATGGTTTAAGACTCTCCTGTCAAAATTTTCATATGACATTCACCCTTGACAACATTCTCAATGGTTTGTTAGAGATTTGATAACTCCATTTATAAGAGATTTATCTCATAAGACTTTCACAGACCCGAACAAGGCATTGGAACCTGCCCTATGCATTGAAGCTGTTGGGAGAATTGACACTAGTGTTAGCCTATTTTTGGAAGCTCAAATCACTACTATGGCTAAACTACTGGAAAATGTAACTGTGAACTTAGCTCATGAGGTAACTCGATGGGTTGAGACTCTTAGTTTGATTGCATAACATGGAGAATCTCTTAAAGTGTGGGACTTTGAAATCCAAGAGAGCTCTCCGGATGAAGACTCGTTCCTATTCCTTTGTTCAGGTGCACATAAAAAATTTGTAGAGCATCTATTCTAAAATCTATTCTAACTTGCCAAGGAGACAGGTTAAGAAGATGTAAGAAATTAAACCTAAAATAACATAGGTGATGCACCAAAGGAATGCTGAACACCAGCTTTGCTATCAAACACATACCATTAAAATGTAATACTACCACCATGCACCGATAACCAATATTGCAATGAAAGATCATATAAGGGCAATGAACACAAGAGAGGGTTAAAATCATCCAAAGATTTGTATTATTGCTTCACAAATTGATACAGAGCATTACAATGGCCAAAAATAAAAAATTGCATTACAGTCTTAATAGAAGGTTCAGACTCCATGAATTCATCTGTAGACCAGAGAAGAAGGGAGGGCACAAAACAAAAATGTCCAACCCTTTACAATGAGCCAAGCTCTTACCTTTATAGATGCTGTAAAGAGAGGAGAAGAAAAGAGGTGGGAAACCTGATTTGAAAGCTCAGCTACTAGCCATCAATGCCCTTGCAAATCTGCCAACAATCTGTCAAGTCCACCTCTCTATGTCTATTTGGCGCGTTGAAGAAGGAAGAACAGTGGATCAAATCAAATATGATCTGGTTGTTGGAGCAATTGGATCATATATTAATGGCATGAAGACATTTTCCTATTTTTCACATACATAACCTTATCAAAATAAAAGTTTCAGGCTTCCATGGCATAGACAAGGTTGAGACCTTTCCAATGGTGCCAAATTTGTTGGATTTCGGAAAATCAATCAAAAGATATGCCCATTTGAAATTTGAATCAAATCAGTACAAAATAACAGAAAAATAAGTTTTGCAAAATGGATCTGCAAGCCCGAAATTCACTTTTCATGTTATGCAAAAAATGTCAAAATCACAAAATCCACATCCCCGCAAGCCTGAAATTCACTTTTGTAAAATTTTCACCATGACGCCGCAAACCCAAAATTGAGTTTTGGCAAAATTTTCCATGGCCTCGCAGACCCGCCTAGCAAACAAAATCAGACTGGGCCCACCAGCCAACATTTTCCCCTTTGGAAAAAATTCTTCCCCAGGTCCATCGGCCCACTTTGACCTGAAACCTAGCCATGTCTCCATTTTGTTTTTTGCAAGAGTCATATTTCCAATTCTGACATGGAGGCTCGACGCACATTTGAGTCTGCCCCTTGAGTTTTAACCTTTGGAGTTATGTTTGGCTAACACATGGCTCTTTTGCTAGCCCTTTAATACTTAGTCAATTTAAACTTCTCAACTCTGTCCCCTTTTTGAATTTTGAACACATGGAGGGCCAGTGCTAGTTTGGGGAACCACCTTTGAAGTTGATCTTTGAAATTTACATTGAATCAACACGTGGCACCTTCTACTGGTTCTACCTCTATTTAGACTTTTCAACGGTCGATTCTACCTTTTCAGATCCTAGGACACATGGAAGCCTCACGCTCATTTGAGTCTTTGGTTTGGGCTGCACCTTTCAAGTTGTGCCGATGACACACATGAAATCTTCCGTTGTCGCTTCCATACTTAGCCAATTTTGGTCTGCTACCTTTTGGACCCTGGGACACATGGAAAGATGGCACTCATTTGAGTCTCTTCTTTGGGTTCTTATTTTAAAGTTGTGCCATTGGGATAAGTGGTACCTTTCACCAGTCCTTTGACTTTTCAACTATCGACTATGTTTCCTTTTCAAACCTGGGACACGTGGAAGCTAGCACTTGTCTGGGAGACCTATTTTAGATTTACCTTTGAAATTGCATCAGATGACACATGGCGCCTTTTGTGAGTCTACAATACTTAGCCGATTTGGGTCGATGCCTTTCTTGAACCCTAGACATGTGGAAGCCTCGCACTCATTTGAGTCTCCTCTTTACGTCATGCCTTTGAAGTTGCATAGAAGAGACACTGGAAGACTTCCCTTGGTTCTTTATACTTAGTTGATTAAATGGCTAGCTCTGTCCCCTTTTTAGATGCATGACATGTGGAAGCTCCATGCTCACTTGGAGACCCACTTTTGGATTTACCTTTGAAGATGTGTGGAAGAGACATATGGAATTTTTCATTAGCTTGTAGAATTTTCAAAGGCCGGTGTAACTTTTGGGGTTCTGGACACATGGAGGCTTAGTGCTTGTTTGGGGACTGCCTTTTGGGCTTGACTCTTGGAGATGCACTGATGAGGCATGTGGAAGCTTTTACCGTCTCTTCCATACTTACCCATTTGGGCCCACTCTGGATCATATGTGAAGTCTGAAAAATTTGATCCTTTCCCCATTTCCTTCCTGAGAGCCTCTGGCCTCCTCTGACATTGTTTGATCCTTCACCAGCCATTCTCCTTCATTGTAGAGCCCACCTTACCCCCTGAATGTTGGATTTGAGTGTGAGCTCGCAGGACAGAGATGACCCTTAGATTTCCTTCTGTGCAGGGTCGTGTTTGATCAATTATGTTGGGGGAAAAATTGAGATAATAGTTTGGTGACTCACGGGGACATCTTCCTACTAGATGAATATACTAGTAGCATGGGAAGTATCCATTGGGTATGGAGTCTACCTGGTGATTTTGAAACTGTCTGGAACTTCCTTTCGCTGCACGCACTCTTTTCTTGGCAAGAAAATCTTGGATTCAAGATTTATGAGAATAGAGAGTTGTCTGAAACCTGGAGACTTCTCCCTCATTTTATTTTCCACAAACCTGATCTTGTTGGAGTGCCATGAAAACATCTAAGACCTAACTCCAATAGGGATACTCTGTCAGATTTGAGTTTCTTGTGGCCACAAGTCTTTTTCTGTGAGTGAGATGAACTGTATACAAGCATATACTAGAAATAATAGAACATGTGCACCAACACTTAGGGAAACTGAAACCTAAACTATAACAAGACAATGTGCATATGCACTTGGAGAAATTGAAAACCTAGGCTAATATTTACAAGGGTGAGAAATTTTCCTTTTAGTAGTAAGTGTTTGAGATAGATCCCATTGACTTAGAATCTACAGTTCTTCACCATCTAACTTAGCCAGCTAGAAAGCATTGCTACTTTTTTATCTTGTGATCATGAAGGGGCCACTCCAAATGGAATCAAACTTGGAATGCCTTCCTGGTTTTTCCCAATCTGCATCCCACTTTAGAACTAAGTCCCCCTCTTGAAAGGTCCTTGTTCTTGCTTTCTTATCGAAGCTCTTGTTGATCGATGCTTGATCTCTCTCCATGATATGCATTGCAAGTTATCTTTCCTCTCCTATTTCCATTAGCTCCACATACCCAATTTCCATAGGTTCAAACTCAGCTAGTTCCAACTGTTTCATGAGCTCCAAGGTGGGCAGCTCGAATGATATGGGAAATATTTCCTCTTTTGTATACAAGCTTGTATGGGGAGCTACCTGTAGACCTTTTGCATGTGATCCTATCATCCCATAGAGATGATTTGAGCTTTGTGTGCCAAGTTCTATGATTTTCATCAAGATTCCTTCTGATAATTCTTAGTAGGTTCTTGTTTGTGGACAATGCTTGGCCATTACCTTGAGGGTAATAGTTTGATGAAGTGCTAAGGTATACACCATTCTTGACAACCCATTCAGTGATCCTTGTACTAAGGAATGCCAATGCATTATCTGATATGATAGTGGCAGGGGCTCCAAACCTAGTGACTATCCCTTCATAGAAATCCAAGATGTTGGATTCATTTTCCTCCTTTAGTGCCACCGCTTCAGTCCACTTGGTGAAATAGTCAATCGTTGTGAGTATCCACTTATGGCCCTGGCTTGAATTTGGGTTGATTACTCCAATGAAGTCTAGTCCCCATTGCATGAATGGCTGATCCACTGAAATTGGATGAAGGGGCAGGGCTGCTAACTTTTCCTTGCCAATATGAATAATGCACACTTCTTGCATTTCTTGATCCATGAGTAGCAATCACTAAACATTATAGGCCAATAATAACCAAATTTCATGATTTTGAGAGCTGTTACTCGAGGAGAAAAGTGGCCTCCTACTTCTCCATCATGGAACTCATGCAACACCCTCTCAATTTGGCCTGTCCCAATGCACCTCAATAGAACACTATTGATATCCTTCTTAAACAAGACACCACCAATAAGCACATATGGGATGGCTTGTAGTATGAAGTATCTCCTCTTTACTTTGTTCCATTCTGGAGGGCATAAACTTGTTTGGAGATAATGCACCAAGGATTGAGTCCAACATGGAATAGGTGCATCATTAGCTGGCTGCTCTTGATCATTCTATAGTAACAGGACAACCTCTTTTTCATCCGTTGACTCAGCTTGTTGCTTGGAAGTGAGTTTCTCACACAGACCCTTGCCAGGAACCAGTTTGGTCACTTTGATTTAATATCATACTCCATTACATGAGTGATCCAACCTACTCTCTTCTCATTCAAGTCCTTATTTAGGAGAAAATCCTTGACACCAACATGAGACACTAGCAGTTGAATCTTGTTGTTTGAGACCAAGTGTCTGAACTTCTTCAAACTCCTAATGACAGCAAGGACATGCTTTTCAATGAAAGAATACTTTACTTCATAATCCTCCAAGCTCTGACTAAAGAAGGCTATGGGCTGTTCTGAACCTTCCTTGTTAGGCTGAACCAAGATAGCTGATATTGTGTCTGACCCTCCAAAAGCATACAACATGAAGTCATTTGAAAAGTCAGGGTTAATAAGAGTTGGGGCCTATGATATTGCTGGCTTAATGGCCTCAAAACTATATTTTCCTTTTGCATTCCATTTGAATGAAAGACTCTTCTTTAGCATCATTGTTAAAGGCTTTACAAGAGTGGAAAAATCAGGCACAAACTACTGCAGACAAAGTTTATTCTCCCCAAGAAGCTTTGGAGAGACTTATTGTTTTGTGGCAATGGAAGTGTTCGGATGGCTTCAACTCTTTTAGGATCGATTGTTAGCCCTTCTCTTGAGATAATGTGACCCAACAACTTTCCCTCGTGTGCCAAAAATACACACTTCTTTGGATTCAATGACACTCTGAACCTTCTACACCTTTGAAATACTTGTCTGAGGTGGAAGAGATGGTCTGCTGCGTTCTTTGAGAAGACAATGATATCATCTAGATATACCAACACCATCTTGTTGATCAAGCCTTTGAACACCATATCCATAGCTCACTGAAATGTTTCTCCAACATTTGACAGTCCAAATGGCATCTTCTTATAAGCATATGTACCCCATTTGGTGGTGAAGGTTGTCTTGAACTAATCTTCCTCTTTCACCATTATCTGATTATAGTCTAAGTAATTCATCTAGCAATGAAAACCTCTCAGAGCTCCAGCTACAACCTGCAAAATTTTCTCAATCGATGGAAGTGGGTAGTGATCTTTGAGTGATTCTCTATTTAGATCATGAAATTCTACACACAATCTGATTTCTCCATTTATTTTCCTCATAGGCACCAAATTTATGACCCAACTTGAATGCTTGATAGGGAAGATGATGCTAGCCTCAATTATGATTGTTCAACTCTTTCCTCATGAGAGGTTCAATGTGAGGGTTTACTGGCCTTTTCTTCTATCTAAAAGGCTTAGATCTCGGATCCAACTCGATAGTGTGTTGTGCCAATCTTGGGTTGAAACCTCTTAAATCCTTGTAAGTCCAGGAAAAGACATCTAGGAATTCTTGACAAAGTTGAACAAACTCAGATTTTTCTTGTTGGGTACTTACCTTACCAATTCGCAATGTTTTGCCTTCATCTATGGAAATGGGCTCTGAATCTTCACCCTTTACCTAAATATTTGCTTTCTCCTTCCAGAATTGATCATTTAGGTTGAAGATTGACTCTAAGGTTAGAAGACCTTTTGGTAATTTGTTAGTTCTCAGCTGCACTACTTGGTCACCATACCGCTATTCTAATTTGTCTTGGTTTTTAGAGGAGAACTCAACTTCTTCTTGTAGAAAATTGACAATTTGTTGATCATTCTCGAAGACCTTCCAACTTGTGTTATTATCTGGGACAGCTGGCCTCACAACCACCTTAATATGGAGCTGAAATTTCTCACTCTTGATACTTTCTATAACATCAAACACTGCCCCAATTACTGCCAGTCTGTCTACTACATTATTCTTTTTTTGGGTATGGACATAATGTTGAAAGCTTCAAAGTCCCCAATGAGGTCCCATACCTAGTTTTTATAGCTCCTGAGTAGGTCATTCCTTGTAGCATGTTGTCCTCTGACTTGGTTCACAATCAGCTCACTATCACCAAATATTTGCAGATTCTTAATCCCTCTCTTTCTTTCCCAATGCAGTCCATGGATCAAGGCTTCATACTCAGCTGTGTTGTTTGAGCAAGAAAATTAGAAATGGAATGCTGAGTAATATATCATACCTTGAGGTGAAACCAACATCGCTCCTCCTCCGGCTCCTTGTCTACTTCTTGAGCAGTCAAAGAATAACTTCCATACCTCATCATCATCCTTGCGGTCTTGCTTAGTGATGTCAGGGAGAGGATGATTCTCCTCATGTAAATAGTAAACTCCTAGCTCAGATTCCTCCATTTCCTTATAAGGGTGAAAAGAATGCCTCTTGTTCACCCATTCATTGAGAGTCAAGTCTGGAATACACCCAACCTTGGTATCTACCTCATAAGTGCTTGGGAGGTCTTCCTGATCAAAGGATGAACAATTCACATTGATTGGGCTGGGTACATGAGGCTCAATATGGAAATCTGCAATGGGCTCAGATCTGATCGTAGCCTTAGCTCCATACCTTGTTCTAAAAATCATGTGTGACCAATCAGTAGACAAATAGCCTCCAATTTTAGCGGTGAAGTCTCTTGACAAACACAATGCAAAGTGTGGTGGCAAGTCTATGACTAATACGTTTTACAATACAGTCACATTGGGACATGCATATAATGTGAGGGTCAAATCCTTGATGACTCCAATTGTTGTTACCATTGTCCCATCCAATTGCACTACGCCCTTGGAGATGAATTCATATTGAAGACCCAGCTGATCAGCTATTTTCTTCGGCATGACTGAGCTACTTGCTCCCGAATCAATCATGCAATTATGTACCAATTTGTCCCCAATGATCAATGAAACATAGAATGGAGGGGGCTTCATATTCTTACCTTGTTGTCCTCCATGGTTTCCTTTGGGCTGAGCCGCATTGGTAAGCACTTTCTCTTGTTGGTTAGGGGGCTGATTTGAGGTTGACCAATTGGCCATAGCAACCTGCAACAAGTCTCTCTATCCTGGGATAGCCAACGACTCCCACATTGAGATGTTTACATTTTTTTTCTTCATCTATTCAATGATGTTAAATGGGGATGAGCTATCTTTTTGCTTCCCCTTTCCTGGTACATTCTTCTCTTGCACATGGGTCATTACAACTGGTGCCTGAGTGGGTCTAGAAGGTGGCTTGGGCTGACTCTGCACATTTGGAGTTGTACCTTGATTGCCAATACCTTTGGAGTAATAGAGGGTTGTGGATGACCTGATTTTGATGATTGTCCCTCTCTAATAATTCTTTTTTTTTACCATGTATTGGCAGCTATACTTTGAGAGGGGGCTTGGTTAACTCCACAAAAATCTTCAGCCTGTCAATTGATAAGCATGGTCTCACTTGGAGGTGCCTCTTTCTGGGTTTCTTGCTGCTGATTTTCCTCTTGAAAAGGATCTTGGGACACACCAATGGTCTGTACCATCAAATCCTAGTTTAGTGCACCATTGAAACACATTGACTGGTAATGGGCTGACTACATGGGAAACACCAATCATATTCTTGTGCCATGTTGTTTTGTGTTGGAACCAAGGCCCTCGATGTTGAAGCTATGTTTGGATCATATGGTCAGAAAGGCCTAGCAACTTGAGGTTGTCCTTGGTTTTGGTTTTGATTTGTAGCCTGAGCTAGTGGTCTATTTTACTGATATGGGGGCCTAGCTTGATATTGAGTTTGAGGTTGATATGGCCTAGAACTCTGAGCTTGCTGTCTCTTGATAGTCACTAGCTCATTTCCTAGGTTTTGTAGTTGTTTCATAACCTCTTGTAGCTCTTTTGAAGTGCTAGAAGATGAGGTGGAAGCTTCAGCTAAACTCTGATTCCTTGGAGAAGGTATGGAAGCTAATGTGGGTGTTTGACTAGTGCTTAGAGCTCCTAGTTCTAGATATAGAGGCATAGGTGGCCTAGGTGCAAGTTTACCAGCTTGAATTAAACAATTTTCATCTCTAATGGAAATGTTATAGGCCATAGGTAAGGTTACACCTCCCATGGATTGAATCATTAAGGAAATATCAGAATTTAAAGCTCTAAGGAAGTATAGAAAATCACCTTCATCTGTTGGTCTTATGGCCACTGGAATCCTATCCCATGTCCGCTGGAATCTGAAGTTGAATTCAGTCAACTACTCATTAGGATCCCTCTTGATTGTTGAAGTTGTTCAACAAGGACAGATTATCTCCCTTCTCTCCAAATTGATTGTGAATAGCTCTGCACATATGGTCCCAATTCTAAATAGAGCCGGTTGTTAGACTCCTGAACCATTGTAAAGCTTTTCATTTAAATGAAGAGGCTAACAATTTGACTGCAATGTCCATCTCAATGATTTCATGAATTGCACAGACATTTGCAATGTCTTGAATATGGTCACTAGGAGTAGTCTAGTTCTCTCTAGTGAAATATGGAATTCTCTTCAATGCTGCAACTGGAACTAGATTTTGTGCATTGAGAGCGAGTGGGATGTTGCCAGTGAAGTTGACATAGGGATTGGGTTGTGGATGTGCCATTATGATTGGCCTAAGAACCCTTGTTGATTGAATGAAAGGCCTACTAAGGGGAGGTGTTGACAAGGTTCTATTTGGTGGAGATGGAGACCTTTGAGCTCTTCTTCCCCTTCTCCCTCTATCTGGGGACAAGTGCAGATAGAAAATAATCCTTCTTCTCTAGTTCTTGATCTAGTCTGAATTCTTCTCATGAATCTACCAAGCCTGGGTTACTGAAACCAGTGGACTCTGTGCCTCTTTTGGAGTCATTAGATGTGAAATTTCAAATCTCCTTACAAGCTGAAAGTTACAAAAAGTGCACACAAATCTTGCTGCAATAAAAATGGAGACCTCTTGTCCCACCGAGTGTGCCAAAACTGTTAGTGAAAAATCACAGCACCCCTGAATGTCTACTGCAACTTGATGGGTTGAGACTCTTAGTGTGATTGCATAACATGGATCATCTCTCAAAGTGTGGGACTTTGAAATCGAGAGAGCTCTCTAGATGAAGGTCAGTTCCTATTCCTCTATTCAGGTGCACACATAAAATTTGCAGAGGATCTATTCTAAAATCTATTCTAACTTGCCAAGGAGACAAGGTTAAGAAGATGCAAGAAATTAAACCTAAACTAACAGAGGTGATGCACCAAAGGAATGCTGAACACCAGCTTTGCTATCAAACATAGACCATTAAAATGTAATACAACCACCATGCACAGATAACCAATATTGCAATGAAAGATCAAATAAATGCAATGAACACAAGAGAGGGTTAAAACCATCCAAAGATGCATATTATTACTTCAAAAATTGATACTTAACATTACAATGGCCAAAGAGGAAAAAAACTTACATTACAGTCTTAATAGAAGGTTCAGAACTCCATGAATTCATCTGCAGACTAGAGAAGAAGGGAGGGCACAAAACCAAAATGTCCAACCCTTTACAATGAGCCAAGCTCTTACCTTTATAGATGAAGCGAAGAGAGGAGAAGAAAAGAGGTGGGAAACCTAATTTGGAAGCTCAGCTACCAGCCATTAATGCCCCTACAAATTTTCCCACAATCTATCAAGTCCACCTCTCTATGTCTATTTGGCGTGTTGAAGAAGGAAGAATGGTGGATCAAATCAAATCTGATCTGGTTGTTGAAGCAATCAGATTGTATATTAATGGCATGAAGACATTTTCCTATTTTTCACCCACCTAACCTTGTCAAAATTAAATTTTCAGGATTCCATGGTGTAGACGAGGTCGAGACCTTTCCAATGGTACCAAATTTGTTGAATTTTGAGCACTGGATCGAAAGATATGCCCATTTGAATATTTGAATCGAATCCATACAAAAATGGCAAAAAATCAGTTTTGTAAAATGGGTCCGTGGGCAAAAAAAAACTTAGCCTTCACTTTGAAAAAATGCCTAAAAGCCTCACGTGGGCCGTAAATTGAAATTGTTCCTTTTGCACAAAATTCACAAAAGTGTGGAGAAAAGTCTCCCGCAGCCTAGTGCCACCTGCAAAAAATTTTCATTTTTCATCCCAGGCCCTGCCGGTTACATTTTCCCCTTTGGGAGAAAAGTCTTCCCCAGGCCCAATCCAGTTTGACTTTTGGAAAAACATCCCTCCAAGGTCCCTTGTTTACGCAGGGGTCAATTTATCCTAGACATGTGGCTTCTTGGGCATTGAGTAGGTGCCCCTTGATTTTTAACTTTCGGAGTTTTTTGAAACGTGGCTCTTTCCAAGCCCTTCTAAACTTAGTCGATCCGGTGACCTGGCCTTCCCCTTTTTGAAACATGGCCACGTGAGCTGGCCAGCGCTAGTTTGGGGACCGCCTTGGATTTTGATCTTTGAAGTTACACCGAGAGACACATGGCTCCTTCCATGGATTTTCGATTATGTTTCTTTGTGTTTTGGATAAGTCCCTTTTGTTTGGCGGGGCCATATATTTTAGGACACGTGGAGGCTTCAACGCATATTTGGGTCTCTGCCCCATACTTTTACCTTTGAAGTTGCAGACCGATGCAGGTGGAGGGTTCCAGTGGCCTTTCTATACTTAGTTGATTAAATGGATCAACTTTGTCTCCCTTTTGACTCTTGGACACTGGAGGGCTTGCGCGTTTGGGGAACCACCTTTGGACATCTTTGAAGTTGGTGCATTGTTCGACACATGGCACCCTCCGCTGACTCTGAGCCCTTTGACTTTTCAACTGTCGACTCTATTCCTTTTTCAGACCTAGGACACGTGGAAGGCCAGTGCTTGTTCTGGGAGACCTGATTTTAGATTTACCTTTGAAGATGTGCCGAGCGTGAGACATGTGGCACCTTCCATGAGTCTTGATACTTAGCTCCGATTCAATTTGATGCCTTTTTTGAACCCTAGACACGTCGACACCTCACGCTCATTTGAGTCTCCACTTTTGGGTCGTGCACCTTTGAAGTTTGTGGAAGAGACACGTGGAGACTTCCATCGGTTCTTTATACTTAGTTGATTCAATGGCCGGCTTGTCCCTTTTTGAGGACGTAGGACCACGTGGAAGCTCCGCTGCTCACTTGGAGTCCCACTTTGGATTTACCTTTGAAGTTTCATGGAATGAGGCACGTGGATTTTTCGCTGACCCTCATAGAATTTTCAATAAGGCCTCGGTTATAATTTTGGGGGTTCTCGACATGTGGAGGCTTGGCGCTTGTTTGGGGACTACCTTTTGGGCTTAACCCTTAGAGATACATTGATGAGGCACGTGGAAGCTTCCACCGTATCTTCCATACTTAGCCGATTTGGGTACGCTCTGGATCATATGTGAAGTTCTGAAAACTTTGAGCCTTTCCCCGTTTCCCTGATGAGATCCTCTAGCCTCATTTAGTGTTATTTGATCTTTTACCAACCCTACTCCTCCTTTGTAGAGCCAACTTGACCCCTTGACTATTGGATTTGAGTGTGAGCTCGCATGGAGTGCCCTAAGGTGTTTGAGCACATGAGTCAGCAACACCAGAAAGAAAAGGGTGCTACAATGGTAAGAATTAAGAAGGATGACACACAATGGATGCCATGGGTGACACATGATGCAGGATTTTAACTTGTTACGGTAACAACAAGAGTAGAGGGCATGCACATAAAGGAAATGCCAAGGTAGAAGAACCTAGTTTCAAGGGAATAAGTGGTACATGGAAAGTACCCAGACCCTGCACATCAAAAGGAGGTATATCAAAAAACCATGGACGTCATTCAAAGTTTACAAGGAGAAATCTAGTGTCTAAAGGATCAGTCCAGGAGGGAGGAGCAAAGAAGGAAGATTAAGGTGCTAAAGGATGGCCTAGATGAGGTCAAGGAAGTATGTGAAATTCTATTCCTAGGGGCATCGTTAAAAGAGAAGGTACCACACACCGGAGAAGAGTGTGAGAGGCAGGTCTTGCATATAAACCTTCCCCCTCACAGCCTTGACTATGATAAGGAGATCATGTAAAATGTGGTTGTGGATGGATGGCTCCTTAGTAATATCATCATTGACATAGGCACGAAGGTCAATTTTCTCACCTTGGATGCATGGAATTAGATGGGAAGACCTACATTATAGCCATATTTGAATGTGTTGTATATGGTGAAAAAAATGAAGGCAATGCCTACCGAAGTCTTAAAGGATCCAACTATCACCATTCAAGGGGCTAAGTTTATTGGGGACTTCAAATTCTTGGCGCTTGCCAAGGTAGACAATTTCCTAGCATTACTTGGGTGCCTATGGTGTTATAATGACAATGCAGATCTTTGATTCAATAAGGGATACAATGGGTTATCATACCCCTGGCTAATAGAAAATCAACACCCTATACTAAACCTTTAGGAGAAGACGTCCTGGATAGAATATATGTGTGCTCAATCAAGGATCTAGAGGTAATCCATCCCATAGAAGGAGTTATCCAGTTTAAGGATGCTCACTCCTTAAGTGACACCACCAATATAGCATGTGATAATTGAGTGCATGGGACCTATGAGCTAATTAGATGGCATTTGAGAGGATCGGTGACAAAGGTGACAAAGGTGCGTACATTCCAAAACCTAAGAGGAAAGAAGCTTCCTAAGTATTCAGGATGAGCCTTCCTTGAGATCTTTTTGTAGGAGATGGAAGATCAGTGGAAGAAGGAGAATGAATGAAGAGGGATGTTAAGCTATGTCCTACTCGGAACTGTTGTTCGCTAGTGGACGACACATCGGGATAACCTCTTGGAATGGTGTGAGGTGAGAATTACCTTCTCTATAAGGTTTTGCAGGAGCAATGTGCCCACAGCTATAAAATACTACCATGCCAAAGAGACCACTTCCATCCATATCGAAGCATGTGAGATAGCCTAGATGGGAAGTGCAAAAGCATTGCCACCTTCATTATGGATTCACAAGCTATACTCCATCCTACAAGGTTGTGCACATGCATGGTACATTCACGCTGATACACGCCACTAGATAGGGAATTGTCAAGAGTTAGCGACTGATATCATTCAAACATTTGAGTATTAGAGTACAAAACCCTTGGTGGATAAGGCATTGTAGGTTATCAAGTGCCTTACCATTAGGGATAGTGCCACAATAGAAGATAGGATACTAGAATTGCTAGGTGAACCTGGGATGGAGGCACGCTTTGAGGAAGAAGAAAAAGAAGATATGCAATTTAAACGTGTGTGTATAGAGAAATAAAAGGGGAAGATGGTGTATGTTATTGATGGAGAAGAAGAGGAAAACTTAGATGTTGACCATTTTTTAAGGACACACGAGGTGTTAGATAGTTCTAATGAACAGGCGTGCACCTATCATGGACCTTTAAAGACAAATAAGGTTAACATCATCTCAGGAGTAGAACCCAAGGAGGTAATCGTTGGAGACTAATTGTTGGAGAAAGAAGTCTCTAAGATCATTGATCTTTTACATGAATTTGAGGATTTATTCCCACACAGGTATCATATGGAAAACCCAATCCAAGAATTTTTAAGTGGCATCCAACTCAAAAATCTCTCGAATGGATATCCCTATACAAATATCAAAAAAAAACAAAGCTGTTCCTGAAGGTCACCATGACAGATATAGACCAGATTATAGTCGTCACCACATCATCTGAAGGTGTTGAAGATTTACAGTGGACTAATCTCCACTGGTAATCAGCACTTTCCAGATAGGGGTGCCTAAAGGATCGGGATATGAGTTGCATTACCAGGAGAAGGAAAATAACACCCATACCTAGGCACTCCTGTCCCAAAGGTCATTAACACCATTCAGTGAAGAGATTTTCCAGGACAAAAAGTCAAGAAATGGCAAAATCATGAATTCTACTCTTTCATAAATGGATTACTACGAACTATCACCAGGTGAAAAAAATTACACTTACCAGGACTTTGTCATCATATGCAACGTCATGAGTTGTTACCACTGAGTCTGGAAGTTTTGACTAGGTCACAAACATGCTCTAATTTATGACATATTGAACATAATCAGAGCTTCACTGTTCTTGCACTCATTTTGCATAAAAACTTTCCAAGTCTTTATCTAATCACTTTCTTCAAGTTTACTATTTATAGTCACTTTTTGGATAGTATCACTGGGCTACTGATGGACCATAGTCCACAACTTCAGGTTAATGTACTTGAACTAGGTGTCAGGATCATGACAATTTCACTCATATCTTGAGCATTATGTACTCCGATTGCTACCCCATTTGGAACATTATTAGGACACATCATATGTAAGGAAGGCCTACTAGTATATCTAGTGAAAGTTGCAGTAATTGTGGGATTGAGGGAGATTACTAGTCAAAGCACAATGCACCAATTTCTTGGGAATACGAGGTACTACAGGAAGTTCATCAAGGGATATGCCAAGATCATCGTGCCTTTAGAATATTTGCTTAAGCATAAAAGTGCCTTTCATTGGGGAGAGGCGCAGTAGAAGGAATTTGACACTTTAAAGGATAGGCTTGTCACCGTACCCATACTACGATTCCCCTCTTGGGATAAGCCCTTCCATGTTAATGTTGATGCCTCAGGAACCACCATTGGAGAAGTACTTGTATAACATAGTGAAGGGATTTTTTATCATCCTTTGTTCTTTATAAACAAGAAGTTAACACCAGCGGAGAAGAATTATACTACAATTGAGCGGGAGGCAATATCAATGATCTATGTGCCTCACAAGTTTAGACAGTATTTACTAGCAACTCTATTTATATTTTAAACTGACCATATGACATTGAAATATTTAGGGAACAAGCCCATTGTATAAGGGCGCATGTGTCGGTGGGTACTATTATTCTAGGAATTCAAGTTCACAGTGGTTGTCAAACAAGGAAAAACTAATTCCAGACCTGATCATTTGTATAGGATTAATTTAGGATAGGATGCTCAGAGCATTGAAGAGACTATGCCAGACACGCAACTATTTAGATTATGGTGTGTGCCCTTAGATTTGGAGGACATTGTGGTATTCCTTAGAACAGGTGTGGCACCAGTTGGAATGAAGGCCTTGGAGAAGAAGAAGTTGGCCATATGTGCCGCACCCTACATGCTAATTAGTGGAGATCTTTGCAAAATGGGTCATGGTGAGGTTCTACACAGATGTGTGCTAGAACATGAGCACATTACAATTATGGAAGAGGCACATGGTGGGATTACAGGAGGACACTATGTGGGAAATACAACCACACAGAAGATTCTACTCGCATGGCTTTGGTTGGAGACCATTTATCAAGATTGCATTGAGTTTTGCAAGGCCTGTGACCATTGCTAGTGCCTTGGCAAACCTAGAAAAAGGATGAAATTCCTTTGTGACTAATAGCCACCACGGAACCATTTGAGAAGTGGGCTATTGAATTTTTCGGACCAATCTCGCCAGTGGTGCGAAGGACTAGTTCATAGTATATCCTCACTTGCTACAACTGCTATATTTTTATGGAAAAACATAATCAACAGGTATGGATGCCCATTGAGTTTAACAAGTGATAGAGGTACACAATTCCTCAATGAAACGGTCAGGATTCTATTATTAGAATTCATAGTGGCCCATCACAAGACTACTCCCTATCACCCTTAAGAAAATGGAACTTTTGAGGCATTTAACAAAATACTTATTCACACATTGACTAAGATCTATGATGTTGGTAGACATGATTGGGATGATAAAGTATCAGTCATTCTTTGGGCATATAGGACAACCTACAAGAGGTTGAATAAGGCCAAACCATTTCGATTGGTTTTTGGCATAGAGGTTGACCTACCAGTTGAATTCATGTTACCTTCTCTGCATATAGTGCGCACAGGAGGATTAGGTGATGAAAAAGCACTAGAGGAAAGAATAGACAAATTAATGTAGTTGGATGAGAGACGATTATTATCTAGGTGGAGCCAGACAACTGAAAAAGAAAAACAAAAGGCATGGCATGATCATCACATTAAGAATAAGAAGTTTGATGTTGGGAATATGGTCTTACTATATGATTCAAAGTTTTTGTGCCATCTTGGGAAGTTAAAAGTCCATTGGTTGGGCCCCTACATCATCTCGTGCATCATTTATTCAGGCACGTGCCAATTGCAAGCACTGGATGGGATGAGATTTCCAAGACACTTTAATGAAAGTAGGCTGAAGCCCTACTATAAATAAGTCTTCTTGGTGTTTGTAAATAAGGTGGCGTTGCTTGTTAGTTTAGGATTTCCCTTAATGAATTTTTTTTCTTGTGTTTCCCTTTCTCATTGTTGTTTTTGTGTTATGCCTTGGGCGCCATAACCTCTTTAATTTTTGAAGGTTGTGAATGCATATAGGACCACACATCATTTTAGTGTGGGGTAGAATAATGTGGAGGAAAGTGAAAAGTGTGAAGAACTAGGAAGGATTGTATTGAAAATCCCGGTTGAATAGCCCTGGGAAAGTAAGTGCATAGAAGGAAAGGTGAAAAAGGATGGCTGGTGTCAGGGTAAGGCTACATTGTTGATCCACATACAAAAGAGGAAGAAGCGCAAAAGAAACATGAGGTAGGCGAGATCAAAAATCATGACAAAATTATCTTCAGTGTTGGTAACGAGTGCACAAGACTCTCCTATCAAGATGGATTGGTTGCACACCAGAACGTTGGGGGATTGTCTGCGTAGGATTGGGCGCATGAGTTAAAGTGCTAAAGTTGGGTTTTGTTAAAAGAATCCACATTAAGTGTTGAAGTACGGTGGTAGGTAAGGTAGCATTTAATGTTAAAAAGTGGGAAAAACTATAAATAGAAGGTTGGACACTTCATTATTTACATTGTGAATATGAAGAAGGAAGAGATTTTGTGAACTAGGGTTCCTAGAGTTGATCTTTGTGAAGAAAAATTGGAGAAATTTAACCGTGAGTGACTAGTTTGGATCTATAAACCAATGGGGGAATAGTTCACGAGCATAGAGAGAGTTATGGAGAAGTGCTGTCTTGTGAAGGGGATATTCCAGTGAGGGTTTGGCAGCTAGGGCACGGGTTGGAAAGGAGTTTCTTCACAAGTTTGAGATCTAAACTTGGAAAGGGTAGAGAAGAAGAGAAAGAGAATTTGAAGTGCCATGATAACCTACATAATGGCACCCAAGAAACTAGTTGTAAGACCTAATAAGGGCAAGGGAAAGGGTAAGGGAAAATAACAAGAAACCGCCGCAAGTACTAATGAAGAATGGTATGTAGAAATGTAGTACCCAGATGGGGTTTTTCTTGGAAAGGAGTCAGAGTTCCATTTAACAAAAATGATAGTAAGTGATTATAACCATCACACAAACACGGCTGAAAAAGAAATGGTGTTGGATTTGGTGTGCTTGAAAAACAAGAGGACACTAGAAGGGTTACCCAATTATAGTGACAAAGTAAAAGTGAAGTTGGAGAAGGTGGGATTGTTATAACTCTATGATTTGACCTACTTTGGGAAGCCTGAGCACCTCTATCAGTGGCTGATGTCACGCATACATGAAGTTCACTTTCACTTTGCAGGGTGTAAGATGTGCATAAATCCTCAGGTGATTTCAAAATTCACAGGTCTCATCTGTGAAGGAGAAGATATAAAGGACGACTTATGCAAAAAATAATCCATTGAAGAAACCGTTGCCCCATATGCATACAAGAAGGGGTTAAGGTACTTTGATATTACAGATATCCAAGACCCAGTGATGATAATGACCACGCACCAGGTAACCAAACTTAATGACCAAGAGAGGTGGATGCAAGTGAACAACTCATGGCTCAATGTTTGCAGAAGGATATCGGAGGGCGCAATCTACAACTTTTCCATGTACATCACAGATGAGATCATCAACAGTGCGTAGGAGGGTGACAAGATACTTTTCAGAAATGTCCTCTTAACTATTGTGTTTTTAGAGATCAGAGTGCCAAATGTGGTAGATAAGTTCGTGTGGGAATACCCAGAGGAAGACCCCTCACCCGTAAAGAGATTTGAAAAATACACTTGTGATAGCATGATGGCTGTTCATAAGGAACATCTTGAGAAATGGTATACGCACTTGAGGAATGTGTTTGGGGTAGAGTGGAGGATCCTATAATAACTACCAAAGTTCATAGAGGGAGAAGTTGAATTCATAGTATACCAACACTTCTACATTGGCAGATTTAGGTTGGGGTATGAAAGCATGAGCCCATGGTGTAAAATTCCATTTTCCTTCACTGCTCAGTACTTCTAGGTGGGGGTAAATAGATTGAAGGAATCCAAGAAGCTGAAGTTTGACCTTGTAAGTATGGATCAGGACCACAGGGAGATGCGTAGGATGTTTGTCAACCCCAACAAGCATGTGTACGTGGAAAAGTATGTGTCGCATGTAGTTTAGATGACAAAACCCTTAACTCTGCCTATTCCAGGGAGGTTTACAGAGTGTTTATACCTTTACATAAGGCCCAAGTTTGAGAAGGGAGCTTATCTTGAGAATGAGATAGCTATACCTAAAGACTTAATATGTAGAAGGAAGACCACGCCTAAGAAAAAGGAGGCGGAAGAGATAAAGAAAAAGGCAAAAAGTTTCCAAGATACTCAAGTAGTGGGAACCCTGGGAACAAGTACTTACACATGCAGGAAGAGGTCACCAATCAGAGAGGACGCGCCAGAGCAAGGAAAGATTATCACAAAAGAGAAATCACCAGTGGAGGAGGAGAAAGTAGAGTCTCCTATACTAGAATCCCCAGTTAGGGAGAAACATAAGGTGATGGAGGAAGTTGATTCGGAGGAAACAGAGAGCTTGGAGAAATATAGGGGTGAGAAGGATGATGATGAAGAAGATGAACTTGAAGGGGACTAATAACAACATTTTTTCGGCATGCATGATTCGGAAGAAGAATGAAAAGGGGAGAAGAATGACTATCACTTTGTGTAAAGGAAGGGCATCCAGGAGGAGGAGGGAACCTAGGACATGGGAGGAGGTGAAGAAGTTAGCGTGAAGGGTCAGACAAATCCAAGCCTCGCTAAGGATGAAGTAAACAAGGCTACAGAAAGAGAAGAAATGAAAATCATTAAAGCCTTGGTAGAACAAGAATTGGAGCGCAGCGCTGATATAGTGATGAATGAAGATAGGGAAGAAAGAGTAGGGAAATATCATAGTAGTGTGGGAGGCCCCAGTCTATTGGTAACTATTCCTAAGGGTGCGTACACAAGAGGAAAGCACATGGAGATCTAAAGGCCAAGAATGAGCTACATTGATGATCCAAATAAAGTGTTGTACGCATGCTTCCAAAGCACAGTCCCCACATATTAACTCTTGGAAATGAAGTCATTTAATGAAGAAGGTGCATACCCTTGGATGAGGAGAATTATTTCATGGGAAATTGAGTCCCACGTTGACAAGCCAAGGTTTGAGAAAAGCCAAGGGGCACTAATGAAGATGCCTGAGTTAAAAGGAGATAACCCCTTGGTGAGTGCTTAATAGCTTTCAGATGAACAAGTTTGTAATGCATTAAATAAGCCCTCAGTTGTGCTAGAAGCCAGGTTATTTAGAAGGAATGACAGAGTAAAATTTCTAGAGGTAGAGCTAGAAAAGAGGGAAGAAGAGCTAGAAGAGAGAACCAAAAATTTGAAGTAGGAGGAACTAATTAGCTCACAGCTAAAGCATGAACTAAGGGAAGAAAAGGCAAGGGTGTGCGAAGTATATAAGAAGGTAGAATCCATCACAAATTCCTTTTTTTAAGCATTCATACCTAGCACCTCCCACGCAAAAGTATGGATCTTCCCTTGAGTTCCTTGAAGACTTATCACACATCCTCACCATGGAAAGGAAACCTCTGGTCTTAGAATCCATGGAAGAAGTAGCAGTGTGCCTGGTTCTTGTAATCATTTCTAAGTAGCAATCATTTTAGAGTACATCAAGGTTCTTACTGATGTGAAAATTACTACCCATACTACTGAGGCTGTGTATGAAAATTACATAGAAAAAGATAAAGTGGCAAGTATTCTGGTTGCCACTCACAAGGTAGAGCTCAAGGAATTCCAAGAGAAGAACAAAGGAAACAGAGCAGAGCAGGAGAGGATCCTGGCCAAGGTGAAGAAGAAGTCAGAAGCTATTGAAACCTTATGAGTTTCAATTATAAACCGGCTGAAGAAGTTGTACCCATATATTACAAGAAGGATGGATACGCTTGAGGACGTGGGAAAGGAATTGGAAGGAATGGTTGAATCATTGAACACTCAAGGAAATGGACTCGATTTTGAGGAGGTAAGTGCCCTAGTTGGCAACCTCTTCTAGAGAGCACAAAATGAATTTGATGTTTGGAACAATTTGGAGGCTGACTTGCAAAGAAATTTTCTTATCTTGCTGTAGTAATGATAACACTTCCCCATTCTTTCATTTTCCCCAATTCTTCATTCCTTTATTCCTTTTCCAAGAGTTAGGTCTATTGTAATTCTTTCTTTGAAGAAGTGTTCCCATGGGTGGATAATAGGTAAAGTGTGGGGTGATTTTGGGCCCCTAAAATATTGACTAAGTACAAAAATTTGTGTGGGCATGCAAGACCTAAGTTGAAGGGCATGCATGCAAGAAGAAGGCGTGCAAGGCCTAAGTTGAAGGGTAGGTGCACAAGGCAGGGTTTTAGGAGGGTTTTAGAAGGAACCATATTACGTGCCGGAAAAAAAATGTCTTCGGACTTAGCCATATTTAGCGTATTGGGAATAACATGAGAAAAGCGTGACCTGAATGCACATGTTGAATGGATAAGGTGTCATCCTAGTGACAGGTTGGCCTATGAAGGAATATGCCATGCGATGGAGGTTTCTAGAAGTCCATCATGGCAAAGAGTGGAGATCTCATGCTTGGAGGAGCTTTCTCCCATGGAGGACCACATCTAGACACTTGGCGATGGATATGAAGCCATAGAAAGAAGAGTTGGTAGTTCAAGGGGCCTATAAATATAAGCACCTGCAGAGGAATTAAAGAGAGAGATTAATAGAGAGTGGAGCTCTACAGAAATGCCACAAAGAGTTACATTGGGTTGGGTACATAAAATATAGGGGGAGGATGAATCAAGGGGCTTGGGATTGTAAATTTTCTTCTTGAGAAGCTAAGGAATATAAATCCAATTATGATGTATGACCTTGGTCTGTCATACTGTGATGTTTTGTAATGAATCTAATGGATGTAATGAGGCTACCCACTTATTTGAATAAGATCATTAATGATTCTAGTCCATCCACATATCTTCATAGTTCTTCTTCATGTATTTTTATGAAATGAGTATGAATCCTTATGCATTTTCCTTTCTGTTTGATTTTATTCCTATTATGTTAAAGTATCTTTCTCTTTGGAATGACTTCTTTGGTCTAGAAGCCGTTCTGAGCTCTATGATGATTACATGTATCGTATCCACTCAATCTCTTTAAATTCCTATCATAAATGATGTTTCCCACTAAACTCACATAAAGGAGAGACTCGGTGCCTACACATGCGTCAGGTGACCGCCTTGCTCCTGCTGGGTGATAGGTCGGCACGCATGGGGTTCCCTTGTTCTTTGGTGGGTGTAAAAATGACTACACTTAAGGAAAAAAAATTCAGATGGATGCCATTAAAAATTAGGGCCACATTTCAATTTTTTAGTTTTTTTCAGCTTCAAGGAGTTTAGATGAAGAGTATTTTCTCCAAGTTTCACTAAGATCAGATGCACGATTTGGGAGATATGATTGATTCTTTGTCTTGGAGCCTAACGTTTCGGGAAGGTCATACTCTTGAGTTTTTCTTGAAAATCCTTTGTTTATTGGCCATAGAAATGTTGAAGGATGATGAAAATATGGTGGAGGTTTTGTAGAAGGTGTGGCAGTATCCAAAATGGAGGATTGAAGGAAATGTCAACAGTTGTAGGAAACCTATGCGTGCGTGAGAGAAGTAACTAGTGGAAGCTCGACAGTTAGAATTTTTCGTGTAATATTTTTTGTTTTGGAATGAGTCTCACACTTTTGAACCACTTGCACCAAGTTTTTGGTGAACTTTGTGCAAAAAAATGAGCCCTATCCTCATTGGGCCATGTGGCGGAGCACAATTGTTTGATGGGTTGAGTGGGGGGCTTAGAGAAACTCCTTAAGCAGATGTTGGGGGAACATGGGTGAACAAGAGACTAAATGGGAGGGATGGGGAGTTTTTTGCACCACTTCCACCAAATTTTTGGTGCATATGAGACAAAAAAATTCTCCCTCACCCAAGCTTAACAAGTGGTGGATTGTGATTCGATGACAGAGGGTGCTAAGGAATGGTGCAAAAGGACTAAACTAGCTTGCTTAGGCTCCACAGAGGTCATATGAGGGTCGAAGGGTCCAAATGATGTGGGGGAGAATTTTCTTGCACCTATTGCACAAAATATTTTTTCTCTTAGTGAAAAAAGGTGTGCCACACTCCTATTGGTCATATTTCCAATCCAAAAAATGGCTAACTGCTGGAACCTATGCCTTAGAGAGTGACTTGTTGGGACCATAACTTGAGTTCTAGTAAGATTTTTTGATGAAATTTTATATTATCTTGACTGAAAATGGAATTATGAATCAAATGGTGGGGTATTAAGATATTTATTCATCCATTTTATCCCTACAAAAGAGGATTTTTTTTCTTGCTCCAAGGTTGTGCATGAGGAAAACTAGATGGGGACATAATGCATTGAGGTGTTGTGAAAAATCTGATTCCATAATCTTGTAGATATATGAATTAAATTTCAAACTATATCTCTTTTGACTCCTAACTCCTTTCAGAAATCCCAGAATCACTTCCCAAAGCTTAGTAGTTTTTTTGGCCCTGCGCACTGCTTAGGTCTCTAAGACTCACTTTTGTTGAACTTGCTCCAAAAATTGTGATTCTTCCCAAAACCTTTCAAAACTTATTGCACAATGTGTTCAACTTGACGATATGCTTCCCTAATTAATTTAGGCCTTTCATTCTACTCCGAGGGTTGTGCACCAACTCCAAGAATATTAGAAAGTAGTCTTTCCCAAGCTTGCC
This sequence comes from Taxus chinensis, assembly GCA_019776745.2. NCBI lineage: Eukaryota > Viridiplantae > Streptophyta > Pinopsida > Cupressales > Taxaceae > Taxus > Taxus chinensis. The sequence goes on from CM034147.1 coordinate 51,012,283, forward strand.
AAAAAGCCCTTTTTGATGGATCTTTCTTGGGAAGCACTTGAAATGACTAGGTACCCCTAAATCACCTATGGGAAAAATTCATCAGGGATTAGGATGATATGAAGGAGGGCTCAGGGTGACCCTTGGGTAAAAATTTTGAGTAGGGTGTGGTTGTCATGCTCAAAAATTATGGATTTCATTGTTGCACATTCGCATGAAAAAAAATTAGAATGGTCAACTACCCATTCTCACAGCCTTCAAATAGTTGTTAAAATGATTAAGTTCACTATATCTTGTGTTATAATAAAAATAATGGGAGAATTCCATGGAAACATCCATTAACCGACTTCCTATAATCATGTCTATAGGGAAGAGAACAAGGTTTTTGTTTACCTTGCGAATAGAGGTTAAAGAGGTTGAACTTTCTGTGTCATTGTAATGATTGAAAATAATTATTTGTTAGTATTGCATATGAAGGAAGAGTAAAAATTAATGAGGAGAAATTTTAGAGGTTGGAATATATATGTTCTTGCATTTGTTTTAGAAAGGACATTTGGTCTAGAAAATGATTTGATAAAGTATGATCATTGGTTTTAGAATGGACAAGAAGGTTTCAAACTGAGTTGGTTTTATTTCCATTTTAATAGAGAGAAAAAATGGGCGGTGAACTGGTTTGTCTAGAACTTGATTTGACCAATGTGATTAGTAGAAGAGTTTGGATGATGTTGGAAAAGAAAGGTATGGCATCTCTATTTCAAATTTTTGAAGGCCACGAAGAATCCCTGAGCAAGGATTTTGCTACTCATTAGAAGGATGGTTCGGCTAGTATAAGGGGTTTTTCTATAAACAATTCTATAGATTTTATTGCTATAGTGATTGGGATGAACATGAGGGGAGGGATATTTACAAACCAAAGAAAAAATGTGATGAGGAGATGGAAAAAAAATTGTTGGATAAAGAGAAACTAAGACATCATTGTGCATGTTTTGAGAGAGATTCTTCACCTGATCCTTTTATTGAAATATCCCTGATGTAATTTATCACCTTGGAGGGTAGGTACAAGGTATTTTATGCCCACCATTTCCCTATGTTAATTCATATCTACCATGATAGCATGCATTAGAATTTCTCATTCTTTCTTAGTCATTCCCTGCACAAATCAATCGATAATTTCCAAAAAAGAAAGTTAAAAATACCTCTTCATCAGGGATTGATGATGGCCTTATTCCATTTGGTTTCTACAAATTTCATGAAATAGGATAACTTTAGGGGCTTATTGAATGATGATGTAAAGCATTTTGAGGATGAGAAGTATATGGAGCAGGAGGATTATGAGGATTCCTCCACTCCGGGATCATATGACATAAAAGATTCTTTTATGCCATCGATAAACATTGTAGATGTTGTTGGTAATATGGAGAGGAGGCTTTTGAGGACCTAGATGAATTTTGCACTCTAGTTGAATGAATGAATAAATTGAGGAAGAAGAAGGGTGTTGATATTGCACCCAATATTTCTATGTTTGATATCAAATGAGAACCTTCCAAAGGAAAAGAAAAGCTGTAGTTTGATTGGAGTATGACATCGTACAAAATTTCCCTCATGGTTTTGTAGCTGGAAAAAAATGTTGACACCCTCAATAGTTTGGGGCGGCCATGGTATGTACTTGTATGAAGTATATTGAGGCCTTGAAGAAAATTTTTACTTATCAAATTTCCATTAGAGAGAAACTATCTGGGCTTTAAAATATGGTTATAGATATTCAAAGGAGGCTAGATCAACTAAAGAAGGGAAGTAAAAAGTGAAGGTTTAAGCTTTACCTAAGCATCTAAAAGGAGGATAATATGGTGAAGGATGATATCAGGGATGTTATTGGAAAGGAAGAAAAAATTGTGGAATAAGAACTGTTATCCAAAATTCACCCCCTCAAGGTAATTTTGATAACATGCATCAGATTATTCATTCCCGAGAAAATAGATTGATTCGAGACCCAAAATCATGTTTTTTGGGGTCCCCCTGGTTTTTTTCTAACTCTCCCATCCAAGAAGAAATCCCAACAAGTTGGAAAAAAATGGAAAAAATGTAAAAATAAGGTTGCAGGACTATTTTAAAAGCATTTCGGGTCTGAAGGGTTCGGGTCGTACTGAGGTTCGTCGTACCAAGCTTGGGGCTGAAAAAAAGTAAGAAAATCGACTAAGTCGGACATAATTGTCCCAGGTAGTCTGCAGGACAGTTGGGATGTCGGGACGTGAAAATCCGAAATGGCCGAGAGCAGGGGAAAATTGTCAAGTTTTTGTTTCGCGTGGTTTTAGGACAGCCGGGACAAAAGTACGCGCAGGACGCGAATCGGCTGATTTACCGATAGACAGTCCATTTTAGGCGGTTTGGAGATATTTTTCCCAGGAAGTCTATGGGACAGTTGGGAAAAAAGTACACGTGGGATGTGAGGGATGTGAAAACCTGAATCGGCCGATGCGGGAGATTTTCGTCCGGGATAAGCCGGGACAAAAGGACGCGAAAGACCGCGAGGGATGCACGGGACACGAAAAGGTGAAAAATCCGTAAACAAGAACAAGGAAGCCCAAATCGGCCGAAGTAGGAGATTTTCATCTAGGACAGCTGGGATAAAAGTACGCGTGGGATGCGAGGGACGTGAAAAGCCGAAATGGACGAAGGTAAAGAAGAAAAGTCAACATTTGACCTGTAAAACTTCAAACGACCATAAATTTTGACTTCGAGCTTTGATTTTCACAAAATTGGACTTTCTGGAATGAGCACGATGTCTAATTTTTAATGAGGGTAGATATATTTAAATAAAAGAAACATATTCGGCTCTAGTCAGTTAATGCTCATTCTCGTTGAATGACAAAAAACGCCTACTAGACCCAAAATAGTTGCCCGCACTCAGAAGGCCATAACTTTTGCATTTCTCAACGAAATCACACAAAATTGGTACCATTGGAATTGTGGCTCCAATCCCAATGCACAGAAATCAAGAAATTCTAGATTTGATGACTAGCAGATATTTTTTTATAAAACGTGGTCAGGTTCATAACAGTGTTTTATTTGGTAGTTGGGAGTGCAATTATGAGGCATGGTCACCATTCTTTCTCTGCTGCAGCACCTGGGACAGTATGGGGAGCCTTTTACAAGTAATATATAATAATTTCACTCCATTTAATGCCTCTTACAAGTGGTTGAAGGATAGATTTCAGGATTTCCATTTTCCTTTCTCTCCCTCTTCTCATTTTTTCTATAAATTGGAGTGTTGGGCTCATTGTAAAAGGAGGTAGTTTTTGGTAACAAATCTCTACCAAAATTTATTTTTCAAGATAATGTGTTGTAGGCCCTTGTTGTGGACTCCTTGCATGGTGATCCATGCCCTTTTCTTGCAATATATTGAACTGTGCATATCAAAAAGCAATAAAATATAAGTTTGTGGATGCATCTTCCCCTGCTGTGTTTTCTTGCATTCTTCTTCCCCCTTTAACCTTGATGACAAGAATATTGTGTCTATTATTATGTTCATGCAGGGATCCATTATCATTTTGTATGTTTGAAATATTTTTGTGAATGTGTTTCGCTAGATTATGGAGAACTATCATCCACCTCTTCTAGTGTGCACTTTGCTTCTGTATTTCACGCATTTGAAGACTACTATCACACCCTCCTTTTCTGGTGTATCACCACTTTAGTGTAGGCTTTCATTTTATGCATTCTCTCTCCCCGGTCTCTTGGAAATTTAGATTAGAACAATTATTTTTCCCTGCATTAGAGTAGATTATGGCAGGTAGTTTAGGAGCAAGAACCAGCTTTCTCTGGAGGTCTATCTCAAGTAGCAAGTCCCACAACTTGGAGATAGTATCCATGTTATCCAATCACACCGTGAGCTCAAGTATATGCACTTGTGGAAATATAAGGGTGCTGTGATTCGGTGATAACAAGAACTTTATATGAAATGTATAATTTAGAAACCAAATTCTTATGATCAAATTCAGACTCTTATAAAATGATAGTATTGAAGTAGTGTTGTTGAGTCTTATGGGTGTCCTTTAAGTTTCAATATAAGTGAAAATTTTGTAATAATGTAAGACCTAGGTTATTCAAGTACCAATATAGTATGAGTGAACATGAGATAAAAAAAATTGCACTAATGAAGTAGCATTGTTGATGGTTTTGGGTTTCCATCATGTAGCAATCCAACTGAATAAATGTTACATTTGCATTTGGTATTGAAAAGTTGCTACATTTCATTTTTGTATTGAATAGATGTTATATTTGTATTTTGTATAGAACAGGAGTATGTCCTTTTTCATACAGAAAATATGGAGGAAGAAGATGTTTCTTAATATAAGAAAATGATTAAAAAAAACAAGTCTATTATAAAAATGGTTGTAATGAGAAAAGGCCCGGTCTCATATAGGAAACATAGAATAAGACTAGATGTTTAGAAGAGGCATATGCCCATTCTCATATAAGAATCATAGAAGGATGATAAAGACACACTTTATTTTATTTTAGAATGAAAATATGTGCATTCTCACAGCCTTACTTTATTGTAAAATTGAAAGTTGTGCATTCTCACAACCCTTATAGATACAAAATATTACTAGTGAAAGAAGCTTTACAATGAGAAAACGACCAATCTCATACAAACATACAAATTTTTTTATTTTTGTCATTATTAATAATTGTATTAAAGTAGTTGGAGTATCCCTGATAGAGCCAAGTAATGCACTACATACCCTCGAGAGGGATAAAGGATTATGTAGTTCTCATCATACAATATATTTATATGATTTTAAACATTTTTAGAATGGGTTGTGAGAATGGGAAGTATGTTTGTAAAGGTAATATTGAATTTAAGCATGTTAATACATCTCATAGGAGTCATATAAAGGTTTTAAAACAAAGTAAATTTAAATTTGAACTTAATATAGGCCACTACATGACATAAAGGTGATGTTATTGACAGTGTATTTTAAATGCAAATAACCTAAAACATGACTATCAAAAATGTTAAAAATCTGTTTTTGTTTCTAACCATGACAGAGTGAGACCACCATGAAAATATATCGTTGACCACCATTTTTCCATTAATTGAACGTAGTCATTTTAAAACACCTCTTCGACCACTCGTTAGAATGAAATTGGTGATATTAATAGAATTTAATCCATGTCACTATGTGGCACATTGGATATATTAATGGCAATTAATTTTTTCAAGGAAAATAGAGTTCTTGGGAATTTTAAGCTTTACCATTCTAAAAAAATATATATTTTACATCTATTATTATTTTATGATTCATTTATGAGAATGGGAATTTTCTAATTTTGTTAGACTTTTTTGTCTTGTGAAGCACAAGATTTGAAGAAAATTTCTAATATATTGTTTGATATCTCCACTTTTTTTGTTCTTCTTTTATGATTCCAATTATGAGAACGAGAATTTTCTCATTAGATACATCATTTAACCAACATCAAAAATAGTAACCTCCATCAATCTCTCTATAGTGCCACAGAGTGGCGTGAATTAATTGCCATTAATTTTTCCAAATTCCCTCCAATGGGCAGTCAAAGACGTGTTTGACAAACAAGTACCTTCAATTAATAAAAAGTGGTAAACAATTTATTTGTAAATTAATGGTCTCATTATGCCATGGTCAAAAATAAATATAAATATTAAATAATATCATTGCCATGTTTTAGGTATATGATTCCTATATGAAAATTGGCATATGTCCATTCAATACAAGCAATATTGAACTTAAATATTTTAATAACTCTATAGAAATGAATACCTATCCATTCAACGGAAGATAAAAAAGTTTGTTTGTATGAGAATGGGCATATTCCAGTTCTAATCATTGTAATACAAGTAATATTGAAGTTATTATTTTCAATAACGCTATGAAGGTTGTGAGAATGGGCACCTATCCATTATAAAAAAAAAGTTACATTTTATCTCTATTTTTTATGATTCCTATATGAGAATAGGAATTTTCTCATTTCGTTAGACTGTTCATTTTGTGAAGCACAAGATTTGAAGAAAATTTCTGATTTATTGTTTCATCTCTCCACATTTTTTGTTCTTCCTTTCCGCATTGGGATCCCCTCTTTCGTTAGACTGCTTCCTTTCATGTGAGCTATTTGATTTTTGATTGTTTATACTTTTTATTTTGGGTTCTCTCTTTCATTAGACTGTTTTGGCTTGCGAAGAAAAATTTATCAAGTAAATTTATGAGAAACACCAATCCATTCATAGACATGAATTTATCTAACTCTTCTATGTTAATTTATTCTAAGATGAATAATATCATATGGATTTCTTTCCCTTGCTTTGTGGCGAATTTCCCATTGTGAAACATTTTATTTTTATCTCTAATCTTATTTGATGCCCATTATCACATAGGAATCATAACAGAACAATAGAAAATTAAATTTCATCTATATTGATTCTTGTGATTTATTAGGAGATGAATAATATCACCTGGTTATTTTTCCTTACATAGTAGTGAACTGTCCATTGTAGAACAAAGTAAATTTTATCTCTATGATTCATATATGAGAAAGGGAATATGCCCATTCACATATAGGAAGATATATTGAAGTAAATCATTTTGAGAGCTATATAAAGGCTATGATAATGGGGAATTGTCCATTCCAAAGAAAATTGGATTTTATCTCTATTAATTCATGTGATGATGTATGAATTTTGTTTATGTAGAATATTGATTGTGAAATGATCTTATTTAATGTTGACATTTGTATCATTATTAGATGCTACTATTACCTTGTTTTCTATATTGATTATTGTGATGATGAATGAATTTTTTTCTTGCTTATTAGATTTTTAGTTTTCTATATGATTATAAAATTAGGTAGTAAATTTGTTTTCCAACATGGATTTCAATATTACCTTGTTAATTGATATTATGTTCTATGTAGATAAAAAGGATAGTTAACCATTTTGTAATATTCATTTAATAATAACTCAACATGATTGCGAGTTGAAAATTCATTCCACTTCATTGAAATGACATGCATACATTTTATTCTTTTCATATGGTATGCATGAATCAGAGAAATCATTACGAAGTGATACATTGGATTTGATACACCTACAAAGGCATCGATATTGAGTAAGTGTCCATGCTAAACAAAGTAAAAATTATCTCTATTCTCTTTATTATACTTATTCACATATCTTTATGAACAATAATGGACTTTTTCTTATGAATCCTATTAAAGAGAATAGGCATATGCCCATTCTTCATATTCTAATGTTATCTCTATAATTCCTTTTTATGATATTTTCAGTTATCTCTAGTATGAACAATAATTGACATTTTTAAAATGATTCCATAATGAGAATAGGAAAATTCCCATTCTAAAATAAATATTAAAGAGAATACACATATGCCCTTTTCACATATTATAACATTAGCAATATTAAAATTAATCTTTGAGATACCTCTATAACGGGTGTGAGAATGAGAATATGACTATTTAATACAAGATAAAAATTCTCAACTACCCACTCTTTAATACATATTTAACAGATGTAAGGGGGAATCTACCCATTTAATACAAGACAAAACATATTTTTTTGTTTTAAAATGTGCATATGCCCATGGTAATCCTATATGAGAATATAGGATTAAAAATTTGATTCCCATTCAACACAAAATGAAACAATTTTGTTTGCATGAGAACATGGGCATAAGGCCATTCTAAAAATTGTAATACAAACAATGCTGATTTTATGAGATTGCTCATATTATTCCTATTTATACCTATTTAAAAACCGTGAGACTGTTTAATCCATACTCTTCTTATTCTTCTTCTATTATTCCTATATACCCAAGAAATTCTGCTATGATTCGTAAATGAGAAGGGGCATCTTTCCATTCAATAAAAGACAATTTAAAAAAGCTACATCAATTTCATAACTCTTTTAATAATATGTGAGAATGGGTGCACCTCTAAAAAAATTGAATTTTATTATTCCTATCATAAAGGGCATATGCCCATTCTAAACATTATTATACAAGTAATAATTATTTATCTAAGAATGGGCATGTGCATAGTCATGATTGAGTAATATTTGTTTTAGGAGAATGGTCACATTCTCATACAAGAAATATTTTTTGTGATTCCTATCTACCCAAAATAAGGATTCCTATATGAAAATGGGCATCTTCCCATTCATTAAAATACGATGTAAAAAATGGTCAATCAAGATCATACCTATTTAAATGCTATGAGCATGTATAATCCATAATCTCTTTTTATCATTCCTAATGCCTGAAAAAGTCTTCTATGATTCCTAAATGATAAGGAGTATCTTCCCTTTCAATAAAAGACAATGCAAAAAAGCTCCATCAATTTCATAACTCTTTTAACAAGATGTGAGAATGGGTGCACATTCTAAAACAAAGTAAAATTGATTATTCCTTTCATAAAGGGCATAAGCCCATTCTAATTAGGCATATGCATATTATAAACATTATAATACAAGTCATATGTTTTTTTAGAATGGGCATGTTCTAATTCGAAACATTCTCATACAAGCAATATTGCTTTTATGAAAGTAGGTAAGTGCATTTTCTCTACATTCTCATACAAAAAATATTGTTTGTGATTCCTATCTACCCGGGAAGGTCTTTTATGACACCTATATGAGAATGGGAATATTCACATTTAATACAAGACAATGTAAAAATGCTTAATCAATTTCATTACTTTATACAAGCCATGAAAATGGATTCCCATTCTAAAACACAGTAAATAGGAATGACGATAAATTATACTATTTAAAATGACCATTCTAAACAGGCATATGCACATTCTAAACATTATAATACAAGTAATAATATTTTTTAAAATGGGCATGTGCCCATTCTAAACATTCTCATACAAGCAATATTGTTTGTGATTCCTATCTGCGCAAGCAGGTCTTTTAGGATTCCTATATTAGAATGGGCATCTACCAATTCAATACAAGACAATATAAAAATTCTCAATAAATTTCATAAGTTTATACAAGTTGTAAGAATGGTTTCCCATTAGAAAACACAGTAAATAAGAATGACGATAAATTTTACTATTTAAAATACCCATTCTAAACAAGCATATACACATTCTAAACATTATAATACAAGTAATATGTTTTTTTTTAATGGCCATGTGCCCATTCTAAACATTCTCATACATGTAATATTGATTTTATGATAGTGGGCATGTGCATTTTCTCTACATTCTCACACAAGCAATATTGTTTGTGAATCCTATCTACCCAAACAAGTCTTTTATGATTCCTATATGAAAATGGGCATTTTCTCATTCAATACAAGACAATGTGAAAATTCTCAATCAATTTCATAACTTTATACAAGATGTGAGAATGGGTGCGCATTCTAAAACATAGTAAATATGAATGACAATAAATTCTACTATTTAAAATTTCATGTTTTAATTATTTATTATTGTAGGATAGTTTCATTTTTTTATAACTTTATACAAGATGTGAGAGTGGGTTCCCATTCTAAAACACAGTAAATACTTAAAAAGTACAATGTATTTAAATTTCATTATTATAAAACATATATGTTTCATTATTCACATAACTATTTAAAACATTTAAATGGGTCCAATAAATTCAAATATTTAAGCATATTAAAGCATTAAAATGTGGTGATTTGTTAATGTATTATATATTTAAATTTTGAATGCATGTACAAAAATAGCACTATTTGTTTTTCATTATCCTAACACCTCTTCAAAACATTTAAATGTTTGTAAACATTGAGATAATATGACATTAAAACATTTAAATATGTACCCTTTCGTGGTTAACTATTTATGATAGACTTAGGATATTAGGATATTAAAGGAATTTAAGTAATAAGTGGTAGTGATTTATAATGGTCAGATAGATTCAAATTTTGAGAATTACGATATTACGATACTAAAGGCATTCAATCATTAAAGGGCGATGATTTATTATGGTAGGTTAAATTCAAATTTTGAATTTTCGGTGCCATTTTTTAGAGGCAATTTTTCTTGGTCAATTACTATATAAAAATATAGATTTTAAATAGCTAGGGTTTTGATTTTTCTCTCTCTTATGGATGATTTTTTTTTCTCTGTTACAGTCGGGTTTTTTTCATTCAGATATTTTTTATGAGAAAGAAGAAGTTATGCGAAAGGATTTGGGCTAATTGGAAACAAATATTATTGAATAAGAAACTTGTTGTAACGGAAATTAAAAAATATACAGAAAGATAATTATGGTACTGAATTTATCAAATCATTTTTTTCTTATGCGAAAAGATTTGTCCTGATTAGATATAGAGATTATTGAAAAATAAACTTATTGTAGAGGTTATTAAAAAAGACATAGAAAGAGACAAGTGGTACTTAATCTATCTAATCATTTTTTTCGCACCATAAAAAGGTATGCATTTGAACGGAATAATTTTGATTTGTATATTTGGTAGTCATTACATTTACGAATGAAAGAAATTGATTTCTCTATTTTTTTTCTATTACATTTATGAATGGAAACAAATTGATGTATTTTTCAAACATAAAAATAAATGAGATATATGGAAAACAATTCATATAGTATATTGTGAACTAAAATATATATGCTTATACATTTTTTAGGTTTTAGAAATAAACATGGGAAAAATGAGATATAAAAACCTGAAATAGCCTGCTCTGCCATTGTTGTTTTCCCTTTGATAAATATTAAAAATTATCCCTTGCAAAATCATAGTATCGATAACTGTTTCTTCTTCTTTCTTCTGTAAAATCTATGTATCTTTTTATCTCTCCTGCTATCACCATCATATCTTCTTCTTTCTTCTGTAAAATCTATGTATCTTTTTATTTCTCCAGCTACATCTACGTTCTTTGAATTTCCACAAGTAAATCTCTGAATGAAAAAATATTAGTCGCAATAGAGAAAAAATCAAAACATGATTCATTCAAAATCAATATTTTATAATGTACTTGGCCAAAAAAGTGTCTCATAAAAATCAACACCCAAAATTCAAAATTTGAATCAAATCTACCATAATAAATGACCAAATCTAAAAAAAGGGTGCCAAAATTTAAAAATTTGAATAAAATATATCAAAATAAATGACCATTAAGAGCCTTCCAAAAAGAAAGCACCGAAATTTTGAAATTTGAAAATTGAAAAAATCGTGCTAGTATTATTAAAAATTAATTAATCAATAACAACGTGTTGGTATTATTAAAAATTAATTAATCAATTAAAAGGAATGATAACTAGATCATACCAAGCCAAGAAGAAATCAAATGCTAATTAAACACCATGCTCAATAATATGAAAGTAATTCGCCAGAATAACTCTACATAAACCTTTGCAAACAAATGAGAAGCAATATCATATATTATTATGGAACTCAATGAAATACAATGAGAATGGTCCTTTCTTATATAGGAAAGGAATATCAATCTAAGAACCATTCAAGGTCATATATCAGCCATAAATCAAGGAAAAAAAGTAATCATCAAAGAACTATTCAAAACCATAGATTTAGGAAAGAACTAGTCATCAAAAATCTAGTCAATATCATAGACCAAGGAAAGAACTATACCTAACAACTAGATAATATCTCCGTAATATCTAAATAAAATAAAATAGATACCCACACAAATAAGTGGGTGATGATAAATATAATAAAGGTAAATAAAGTACCTAGGTGAACGTGATATAAGGTAAATAACTACTCTAACACCCCCCTCAAGTGAAGATAGGGGCCCAAAATAAAAGTGGCATATCCACAGTATGAGTCCCGACAACTGGTCCTGATCAGGTAATCATGTATAATATATCCATGAAGAAATATCGAATAAAAAAAATGAAAAAATCTTGCTATAAGGAAAGATAAGGAAGAAGAATATGGAATATGTTCTCACAAACACCCTCAAGAACAAATTTTGAAACCCCAAACATGCCACACAACTCAAGGTAGTGAGGTGATGTAAAAGGCTTCATAAATATTTTTACAACCTACTGCTAAGTTGGAATGTACTCCAAGAAAATAAATCCTTCCTAAATGTGGTAACGAATGAAGTATATGTGTATCTCAATATTCTTGGTCCACTGGTGCTCAACAGGGTTGCGAGAAATGTGAATTGCACTTTGGTTGTCACACCAAAGTACAGTCATTGAATCCTATGGGAATCCAAACTTTGTCAATAACTATCAAATCCAACAAATCTATTGACTCACTATAACTTCTTCCATGTACTCTGCCTTTGAAGATGAAAGTGTAATAGCATGTTTCTTTTTACATGCCCAAACAATAGGAGAAGAATCAAGATAAAAAAAACATTTCCAAAAGTGGAATTCCTATCATCAGTAGAACCTACCCAATATGAATCTGTATATCCAACTAAATGAGTAGAACCCCTAGTTTAGTGTATACCAAAGTGGTAAGTTCCCTACAAATAACATAGAATCATTTTCACAGCCTGTCAGTGACTACTATGAGGAGAATGTGCAAACCGAGATACAAGACCTACTACAAATGAAATATTATGGTAAGTATGGGTTAAGTACATGAGACTTCTAACCAACTACTTATATAATAGAAGATCAAAAAGTGGAGTGGTGTATGTGGAAGTAAGAGTAACCCTAGACTGAAAATGAGATGGACTTGGCTTGCAATCAGCCATATCAAAGCGTTGAAGAAGATCATGGGTGTACTTTTATTGACTCAAATTAATCACTAAATCTATATGAGAAATATGCAATCTAGATAAATAATGCAATAACCTAGGATCTATCATGTCAAAATATGTAGAAATATCCCTCTAAATACTCTGAATGTGGGAAGAAGAGTTACCATTAAGTAACAGATCATCAACATACAAGACACGTATCACAATTAAAAGGAACGATAACCAGATCATGCCAAGCCAAGAACACAGATGCTAATCAAACATCACGATCAATAAGATGAAAGAAATTCACCAGAATAACTTTACATAAACCTTTGCAAACAAATGAGCAGTAATATCATATATTATTATGGAACTCAATGCAATACATTGAGAATGGGCCTTGCTTAAATAGGCAAGGAATAACAATCTAAGAACCAGTCAAGGTCATAGATCAAGCCATAAATCAAGGAAATAACTAGTCATCAAAGAACTAGTCAAGACCATAGATCAAGGAAAGAACTATACCTAATATCTAAATAAGATAGAAGAAATATCCACACACATAAGTGGGTGAGGATAAATACAATAAAGATAAATAAAGTACCTAGGTGAATATGATCTAAGGTAAATACCTACTCTAACAATAATATCCTCACCAACATGCTAGAGATATACTATATGATTGGAGTGGAAGTGAAAAAAATTAGTAGATAGAAGAAAAGAATCCATCTTCTCATACCAATCCCAAGGGGCTTGTTTGAGACCATAAAGAGACCTTCAGAGTCCACAAACAAGAGAAAAATCCTGAACAAATCTAGCAGGTTACTCATTTATATTTCCTCTTGTAAATCTTCATGTAAGAAGGAACTCTTCATGTCCATCTGTAACACGAGGCAACCTTATGATGCAACAATAACAAGTACAAGGTTTACAAAATCCATCTTAGAAATAGGTGCAAAAGTCTCAGAGTAATTAATACCTTCAACTTGTGAAAAATACTTTGCAGAATACTAGCCTTATACTTGTCAATGAACCCATCAGTTACATATTTGGTTCGGTATACCCACTTACACCTAACCATATTTTTTCCTTTAGGAAGAGACCAAATCCCAAGCATGATTCTTCATCAAAAAAGAATACTTAGCTCCCATCGCATCATCTCAATCCTGTATCCCATGATCCTTTGAAAAATAATATGGATCCTCAAAAACTACCTGACACAAAATTCTAGAACCTGTAGAATGTGCGTGATGATGCCTAGTGTATGGAATATCCTAAATGAAAAGTGTTTCCTCATAAATTATAGTACGAGCCCACTTAGGCATCATAACACATCAGTGGAAATAGGTTCCTTGTTGGCATATATAACCTTCTCATCAACATCCTCAAAGAAAGGATCCTCAAGATGAGATAAATAAGTAGGTATGAAATAAGATAAAGAATCATGAGGTGTGAATCTCTCATCAAATTGAACATGTGTTTGAAAAATAACCTCATTAGTATCAAGATCTAAAATTTTATAAGCTCTCATGTACTCATAATACCCTACAAAGATCAAGGGTTTTCTACTCTTATCCAAGGATTTCTTTTTCTCCTTTGGAAAAAAGGCCCAAGAATGGCTCCAAAATACTCAAAAAAATGAGACATATGGCTTAGTGTTGGACCAAGCTTCCTCTAGAGTCAAATTCTCAAGTGCTCTATGTGATGTGTGATTTTGAATGTAGTTGGCACAATTGACTGCTTCTTCCTAGTAGATAGGCGGAAAATCTCTAGAATGCATCATGCAGTAAGCCATTTCCTTCAAAGTTTGATTCTTTCATTCTACTAAGCCATTCTATTATGGAGTATGAGGAACAAAATGCTGGTGAATAATGTCATGAGTTTCTAAAAATTTATAAAATTCATTGTTGAAGTACTTCCCTAACTATCAGTGTGAAGGTTCTTTATGCAACTAGAATATTGTTTCTTGACCAAAGCCTTGAAGAATTTGAAGTGTGGAAAAAAATTGCTTTTATACTTGAGAAAGTAAACCCAAGTATGTCTCGAGAAATTATCAATAAAATTAATTACATACTTATCTCCATTGAAAAAGGAGGTAAGAAAAACCATGAAGTCACTATACACAAGCTCAAGTGGTGAAGAAGATCTCTTGGAAAAATTCTTAGGAATCAGATCTTGGTGTTGTTTGTCTAATGCACATCCATGAAAAAATATCTTAAGATAAGAAACCATACGAATACCATCAACCATACCATGAGTGGTCAACTCCTTCAAATATTCCTAATTGAGATGTCCAAATCTCTCATGCCAAAGCTTACTCTCTAAATCTGCATGAGAAACCAATCTTGTCCCTATAGAGGAATTGTCATAAAAACCCTCAAAGTGATATAATCTAGAACTATGATCAAAAATACCTTAAGCAACAAGTGAATAAGGATCCAACAAAGTTCATAAATTACCCCATGTGGTGTAAAAGTAACTATTTTTCCTTGACCAAAATGACAAATTTGATATACAGAAAGAAAAATTGTGGGGATGTTAGGAACATATAGTGCATCTTGGATACTTCCACCATTAAGTTGTATATCACTTTTTCCTTTAACAAAAAGAAAAGAATAATCTCCAACCTCAATTTTGGAAGTAGAACTCAAACCTAGAGATATAAAAGACTCCTTGGAAGAATTCATGTGATGAGAAGCACTGGAATCTATAACCCAACTATCTCCAAGTGGTGACTAAAATCTCCCAACAAAATTAAGTGTTTTTTCCATGTTAATTAGAAGGAAGTGGAGTGGAGATAGAAAATTTTGTTTCTTGACTACATCTTCTAAGGCTTGCATTCATTTATAACACCTATGTTCTTCATGACCAATACCCCCTCAAAATATCATGAAAGGCTAGACTTATTCTTGGATTTAGAAGACTCCTTAAGTTTAGAGTTGTTTTCTTTGGGTTTAGGAGCACTTTGAGATGGAGGAGTGGATTTGGTTTTAATTTTTTGTTTTCTCTTGAGCTTGGGATTAAATGCAACTAATGTATTTTGAGAGGTGGAAGACTCAAGGTTAGACAATTTGGATTCTTCCCTAGTATGTCTTTCATAAAATGTTTCTAAGTCAGGAATTTTGAATGTGTCACCTAAGGCATCCATTCTAGAGAAAAAATTATAAACAAATATTTGGAATGGTCCTCTCAACTTGGATAGAATTAAGTAAACACGCTCTTCATGTTTCTTATCTAATCCACTCCCCTTAAAATGTGTCAACAAATTCTTAAACTTGGTAAGATAGTCAATAATTGATAGAAAATCATTAGGATTAAGAGAGGTGATCTCAATTTTAAGTTGCATGGCTCTCATATAATCCACTTTACCAAATAAACCCTCCAATTTCTCCCATATTTTAAAAGGAAAGTCACATATTTGTAAATGAAATAAAAGATTGTCACTTACATAAGTTCTCAAACCCATACACTCACCAAATTTATAATCATAATGTGTTTCTCAAAATAAATAGTTCTAATGAAACAAGCACAAAAAACAAAAAATGACACTCAAATCTGACTTACCGATCAAAAGTTACAAGCTTATAAATTTTAGGATTTACTATTTATTTCAATTGCCAATAAAACAAAATAAAATGCTCTTTCCTTCACCACACAAATAAAATCAAAGGGAGCTTAAGTTAGGCACCTACTAGTAGGAATCACAAGCTTAAGCCCTCATATGACCAGGGGCTAAGGATTTCAATGGGTCTAGAAAAGCTATGATTTTTATGGTTTGCCCACCTTCCGAATCCAATGGAAAGCTTTGTTTTACATAAAATTCACATAGCAACAAAATACGAACAAATCCCAAATATATGAATATACAAATAACCTTATTTGTAAAATTAAACTTACAGACGGATATCAATAGCAATATCAATCTCTGATACCATAAAAGGAATGATAACCAGAAGAACTCGGATGCTAATTAAACACCATGCTCAAAAAGATGAAAGTAATTTGCCAAAATAACTCTACATAAACCTTTGCAAACAAATAAAAAATAATATCATGTATTATTATAGAACTCAATGAAATACAATAAGAATGTGCCTTGCTTATATAGGAAAGGAATATCAATTTAAGAACCAATCAAGGTCATAGATCAAACCATAAATCAAGGAAAGAACTGTACCTAATAGCTAGATAATATCTCCCTAATATCTAAATAAAATAAAAGAAATATCCACACACATAAGTGGGTGAGGATAACTACAATAAAGGTAAATAAAGTACTTAGGTGAACATGATCTAAGGTAAATACCTACTCTAACATCAATAATAACAAGTAATAATAGAATTCAAAATGTTTCTTATCAAGATTAGATATCAGTAACTAATAGTACTATAATTAATTAGTATTGCTACTAATTTAAATAAATAATTAATAATATTAGAATTAATTAGTAAAAAATTATCCTATCAAATAATATTAAATACAAGAATTATTATTACCAACAAATTTATATTACTATATTAACTAGAAAGATATTAATAACATCTAATTATATTATTAAATTTTATAAATATAATGCTTAATTAATTATAGTGCATTTTAAAATTATAAAAAATACAATAAAACTTTATAAAACTAATTAACGACATAAACAACATTATTTCAAAAAATTAGAGATCAAAGAATATGTATTTAACATGTGATATTAGGATTAAAGAAAACTAATTAATTAACAACATTAATTAATAATACTAATAAATAAATACCAGAATTATTATTGCCAACAAACGTACATTACTATATTAACTAGAAACATATTAATAAAATCTAATTCTATTATCAAACAAATAAACAATATTTTTGAAATAATTAAATAATATTAAAAATATATAATTAAATTTTATAAAAATAATTAACAAATTTATCACCATTATTTATAATGCTTAATTAATTATAGTGCATTTTAAAATTATGAAAAATACAATAAAACTTTATAAAACTAATTAACAACATAAACTCCATTATTTCAAAAAATTAGAAATCAAAGAACATGTATTTAACATGTGATATTAGAACTAAAGAAAATTAATTAATCAATATCATTAATTAATAATACTAATAATTAAATACAAGAAATAACATTGTATCATTTAATAATACAAATAAATTTCAAAACTTCATATGGGCATTTGTCTACTCGAATGGGCATGACGTGAGGATGAAGTGGATTGTACCCCATTTGGCAATGAAAGGAAAACGAGATGTTATTCTTCACATTGAGAAGATTTAGAAATATTTGTTTTTAATTTTTCATGAAGAGAGAGAGAGATTGAGAGAGAGAGAGAGACCAAAAGCTAGAGAATAAACACTATAAAGGTTGTCAGAATGTGCCTTTCCATTGTAATCATCTTCCTTCCATGTAAAATGGGAAACAATCCAATAGTAAATGTTTGTTTGTTCGAGGATGGACAAATGCTCATATTTCTAAATGCCTACAACTTTTCCTATAATAAAATAATAGAACTACATAAGGCTTGATCCCCCTCAAGATGGTCAGTAACAAAACATGTTAATTACTCCTATATGAGAATGGGCATCTGCCATTTCTAAATCAATTTAATACAACTATGAGGTATGAGAATGATAACTTGTCATTTCTAAATCAATTTAATACAACTATGAGAGTGGGCATCTGCCATTTCTAAACCAATTTAATATAACTATGAGGATGGGCATTTACCCAAGGGTATGTAGTCCAACACTTGGCAGAGCTAAGATGCCCATTCCTAAAACAAAACAATAGAGCTATGCCCATTCCTAAAAAAAAATAATAGAACTATATAAGGTTTGATCCCCCTCTAGATGGTTTTTAACAAAATATGCTAATTACTCCAATATGAGAATGGGAGTATACCATGTCTAAATTAAATTAATGCAACTATGAGAATGGGCATCTTCCCAAGGGTATGTAGTGAAACACTTGGAGAAGCCAAGATGCCCATTCCTAAAACAAAATAATAGAGCTACATAAGGTTTGATCCCCCTCGAGATGGTATTTAACAAAATATGCTAATTACTCCAATATGAGAATTGGCATCTGCCATTTATAAAATAAAATTGATATAATTATGAGAATTGGTATCTGCCATTTCTAAATCAAATTAATACAAATACAAGAATGGGCACATGTCATTTCCAAATCAATTTAATACAACTATGAGAATGGGCATCTACCATTTCTAAATCAAATTGATACAACTATGAGAATTAACATCTGCCATTTCTAAATGAAATTAATACAACTATGAGAATGGGCATCTTCCATTTATAAAAATGAAATAATAGAGATACATAAGTCTTGATCCCCCTCGAGATGGTCTTTAACAAAATATGCAAATTACCATGAGAATAGGCATCTTCCATTTCTAAATCAAATAAATACAACTATGAGAATATCATCTTCCCAAGGGTATGTAGTACAAAACTTGGTGGAGCCAAGATGCCCATTCCTAAAACAAAATAATGGAGTTGTTATGTCAAAAAAAGTATCACCCTAGGATGTACACATTATAAAACCCTACTTTTGACTAACACGAGATTTTCTCAAGGTGTGGGACCCTCGCAAATGAGACAAACTCGTAGAAAAGGCTGGTTCATCTACCTATTCTAATACTAAAACAAATCCTAGAAAGGGAAATTTAACTATTTTAACACTAACCTAGAATTTCTAAGGGACTAGGGAAGAAAGAGATGCATAAAATAAAAATCCTAAAATAAGAGAGGTGATAACAGCAAGAAAAGAGGGTGGAGATATTTTTAGTGAGTGAAAATGGTAGAAAATGAGGTAGAAGACGGAAGCCAAAAGTGCCATAGTTCAAAAAACACGTTCAAATTTGCAATTTCATGGAGCACAACGAATTTTAATCCTACAAAATAATACAACATACACAATATACGAAATAACGCAATGAAAGGAAAAGAAAGAAATAAAACTTGACATAGGGAAAGAAAAGCCACAAACCAACAATTTTATTACTGAAAATGATGCACAATCCATTACAATATAGAAACAAGGAAAAAATCATTTACAAAATGCATAAATTCAAGGCTTGTGGCTCACAAGAGTGTTAGAACAATTTTGGCAGAGTTCCTTTACATTCTAGAATGTCTTCCCCCAAAAATGAGGGGAAATGACATATATATATAGAGAAAGGGAGCTACCAACTGACAACCTTCATTAATTTCATGTATGGATGTATGGGTGAACATACCAGTTTGCTTTCTAATGGTACTTTTCTTGTATGATGAACATGGGTGCCATATCTCATTAAACTGGTTGTTGAGCTACCTTGTATGATGTAATTAATGCTTAGTCCATAACTTAAATTCCTTACTAACGCCAGACAAGAACCACCAAATGATGCATGGAAAGAATGGGGGGAGTTGCTACTGACAAGGGAATGAGTTGTCAAATAATAAGAAGAAATGTTTCTGTGTGACAGTGAGGGAAGGTTGGCGCGTGTTAAGATGGAATGTTGTCGCATGACAACAAAGGGGACATGACATGCGAAGGAAGAATTTTTCACATGAAAACAAGTAATTTTGATTCACAATGGGAGGAAGGTGGTGACACACATCGGGATGGAATGGTTAACACATGGTTGACATGCATCATCAGAGGCTGTTAATGCTTTGTTGACACGCCATAGTGGAGGTCGTTGACACGTGATAGCAAAGGGATGCTTGATGCATGTCAGCTTGATGGCTCCAAACCTTTTCTGTGGCTCGCCATCTTTCCACGAGTTAAGATCAATTGCCTCCAAAAAAATTACAAGGCACTGTTTGGCCAATCAACTTCCAATGCCTTGACCTGTTTAGTTTTCCATTTTTTAGGGGTGCAAAATATGGATAATAATTGGTGACTTGTAGGGTGTTCTTCCTGCTAGATCTGAAAGATGAGTAACCTTAGAGGATCCATTGGGTGTGGAGTAATTTTTATTGTTGAAACTATCTTAATTCCTGAAACTTCTTAAACCTCTGAAACACTGTTGGGACATTGTTTCATCATCGGACCTTTCTTGAAACTGGAAAGTGCAATAGTAAAAAAACACAACTATGAACAAATAATAAAATTATACATGTTCCAAATGGAACATGCAGAGAGTGCACAAGCACTTATTAGAAAAGTAACTTAAAATACAACAGAGTAATATGCTATAAGCACTTGGAGGAAATGAACTCTTCTAATATTTACAAGGAATATACTTTACTCTAGTAAAAATTATTGAGATAGATTCCATTTACCAGAATCTACAACTCTTCTCCATCCAACTTAGATAGTTGGAAAGTATTGTTGCTCTTGCATCCTGAAATTGTATAAGGGCCACTCCATATTGCATCAAATTTGGAGTGTCTCCCTATTTTGGATCTATCTGCATCTCATTTTAGAACTAAGTCCCCTTCCTAGAAGTCTCTATCTTTTTCCTTTCTATAAAAAATCATCCTTATTTGAGCTTGGTCTTTCTCTATTGCTTTCATAGCCCTATTTCTCAGCTCATCTAGCTCCATCAGCTCTACATACCTAACTTCCATGGTTGGGAACTCAAATAATTCCATCTACTTGACAAAATTCAATGTAGGAAACTATAGGGATATTGGAAACCTTTCTTCTCTACCATAAAACAACTAGAAAGGAGAATAACCAATTGAATTCTTAGGGGTAATTCTATCATCCCATAAGGCTGATTTTATCTTGGTATGCCAAGTCCTCTAGTTCTCTTCTAAAGTCTGCCTTATGATTTTCAAGAGATTTTTGTTGGTGGACTCATCCTGCCCATTACCCTCGGGGTAATAATTAGATGAAGCGCTGAGATATATTACATTCCTAACAGCTCACTTAGTGATCCTTGTGCCAAGAAGTTCTAGAGCATTATCTAATATGATAGTAACACGTCTACCAAACCTTTTCATTATCCCCTCATAGAATTAAAATATGCTAGACTCATTTTCCTCTTTAAGTGACACTACTTCAGTTGACTTCGTGAAGTAGTCTGTAGCTGTAAGGATCTATTTGTGGCCTAGGCTATAATTTGGGTTGATCACCCTAATAAAGTACAAATCCCATTGCATGAATGGTTCATTTATAGAGATGGGGTGTAATGGGAGGGTTGTTAGTTCCTCTTTACCTATGAAGAAGGAAGACTTCTTACATTTATTGATCTGTGAGTAGCAATCATTGAAAATATTAGGCCAGTAATAACCATATTTTATAATTCTAAGAGTTGTTTCTTTTGGGGTGAAGTGGCCATCTATTTCTCCATCATGAAACTCATGCAATATCCTTTCTACCTTATCTATTTTAATACATCTTAGCAGGAAACTGTTCACATCCCTTTTGAACAAAATATTATCTACAACAACATGAGGTATAGTTTGTATCCTAAAATACCTTATCTTTGATTTACTCAAACCTTAAGGATGTTGACCTATTTGGAGGAAGTGGACTATATCTTGAGTCCAACAATGAATGGGTAAAGCATTGGCTACTTGCAATTGATCATCTCGAACCACAAGGGTGGCCTCTTCATCCACATGTTGACATGAAATTATTTTCTCACTCAAACATTTTCCCCTAACCAATTTGGTTACCTTGATATCAATGTCATACTCCGTGACCTCGGTTATCTAGCCAACCCTCTTCTCACTGAGATCCTTTTTTAAAAGAAAATATTTCACACCCACATGTGAAACTAGTAAGTGAATTATATTATTAGACGCTAGATGCCTTAATTTCTTTAAACTTATTATTATAGTTAGGACATGCTTCTCAATAAATGAATATCTCATCTCATAACCTTCAAGTCCCTAGCTGAAAAACACAATAGTCTGCTCTAGTCCTTGGTTTGGCTATAAAAGTATTGCAAATATTGCATTTGTGCCACCAAAATCATAAAGGGTGAAATCCTTTGAGAAATATGGATTGATGAGGGATGAAGCCTATGTAATACATGATTTATAGATTCAAATATATCCCTTCCTTTAGAAGTCCATTTGAAAGCCATGCTCTTATTCAACATCAATGTTAATGGATTGACCAACTTAGAAAAGTTAGGAAAAAACTTCCTAAAAAAATTAATTTTCCCCAAGAAAATTTGGAGATCCTTCTTATGACTTAGCAATGGTAGAGCACGGATAGCCTCAACTTGTTCTGGATCAATCGTCAATCCTCTTTAGACACTATGTAGCCTAATAGCTTTCCTTAGTGAGCCAAGAATATGATTTTTTTGGGATTCAAGGACACTCTAAATATCCTGAATCTTTGGAACACTTGTTTGAGGTGAAATAGGTGACCTGGTACATTCTTTGAGAACATAGTGATATCATCTAGATAAACAAGCACTATCTTGTTGATCAATCCATTGAATGCCATATCCATAGCTCATTAAAATGATGCTCCGGCGTTAGATAGTCCAAATGGCATCTTACTATAAGCATAAGTGCCCCACTTTGTAGTGAAGGTTGTCTTGAAATGATCCTGTTCTTTGACCACTATCTAATTATAGCCTGAGTAGCCATCCAACAATGAAAACCTTTCCAAACCAGTTATAACCTGTAAAATATGCTCCATTAAAGGGATTGGTTAATGTTATTTGAGTGACACTCTATTTAGGTGTCAAAAATCCACACACAGCCTAATCTCTCCATTTCTCTTCTTTATTGGCACTAAATTTACAACCCAACTTGAATGTTTGATAGGAAAGATGATGCTTTCCTCTATCACCTTATTCAATTATTTTCTCATGAGAGATTCAATGTGAGGATTCATTGACCTTCCCTTCTACTTGATGGGCTTGTATTCTGGATTGAACTCAATAGTATGTTGTGCCAATTTTGGATTTAAACCTCTCAAATATTTATAATTCCAGGAAAAGACATCTAGAAATTCTAGACAGAGTTGGGTAAAATCAACATTCTCTTGTTGAGTACTCACCTTGTCAATCTAGAGTACTTTATCCTCTCCAACCAAAATAGGCTCCAAATCTTCCCCTTTGACCTGAATGTTGGATTTCACCTTCCGAAACTAGACATTTGGATTGTAGATGGAATCAAGTGTTATCAAGCCTTTTGAGAGCTTGTTTATTCTCAACTGGACCACTTGATCACCATATTGCTGCCCCAATCTATATCTTGATTTATTGACGAGAACTCAACTTCTTCTTAGAGAAAATTTATAATTTATCGATCACTTTCAAATACTTTCCAAATTGAATTGTTATCTGGAAGAACCATCCTTATAATCACTCTAATATGATTTGATTACGATCTCTCTTGATATCTTCAACAACATCAAATGTTTCCCCTACTAATGTAAGTTTTTCCACAGCGTCATTCTTTTTCCTTGGTATGGCCTCAATATTGAATGCTTCAAAGTCTTCAATTTGATCCCATAACTGATGCTTGTAATCTTTGATTAGACAATTCTTAGCCACATAGGACCCTCTGACCTGGTTTACTATCAACTCAATGTCTCCAAAAACTTTTAAGTTCTTAATACCTTTCTTTCTTACCCAATGCAATCCATGGATCATAGCTTTATATTAAGTTGTGTTATTTGAACAAGAAAACTAAAAAAGTAAATATGAGTAGTATTATATACCTTTCAGTGACATAAGCATTACTCCTCTAGCACCTTGTCTACTTCTTGAGCCATTGAAGAATAGCCTCCATACTTCATTATCATCCTTTTCGTCTGATGTGGTGATGCTAGGGAGGATTGGATTCTCTTTGTGCAAACAATAAATTTCCATCTTAGGTTACTCTATCTCTTTGTATGGATCAAATCTATGCCTTTTATTTTCCCATTCATCAATAGTCAAGTTTGGAATGCCATCAACCTTGGTATTTCTATTTGGAGTGCTAGGGAAATCTTCTTGATTGAAAGCTAAGAAATTTGCATTAATTGGGCTTGGTACATGAGGCTTATTATTAAATTTTGCAATAGGCTCAAATCAAATTGTAGCCTTAGCTCTGTACCTTTTCCTTAAGAGCATATGTGACCAGTCAGCTTATAGGTACCCTCCAATTTTAACTGTAAAGTTCCTTGATAAGTACAATGTAAAGTGCAGTGGAAATTCAATCACTCATACATATTGCAATACTATGACATTGGAGCATGCATGTAGTATGAGGCTCATTCCTTTGATTACTCAAATAGTTGTCACTGTTGTCCCTTGTAATTTTCATACACCTTTATAAATGACTTCATACTTAATCCATTATTGATCATCTGTCTGCTTAGGCATCACTGAGTTGCTTGCTCTTGAATCAATCGTGCAGTTCTGTACAAGATTGTTTCTAATGATTAGAGTTATATATAATGGGGGATGCTTCATGTTTTTAATTTGTTGACCTCCTTAAAATCCTGCTTGTGGAGCTGTATTAGTGAGTACCTTCTTTGAGCTAGGAAAAATGCACTACTAACAAGGAAGTAAAATACTAACAATAATACCTCCTCCTTCGCATTCTGTAGCAAACCTCATAATGGGCTAGGAAACATGGATTGAGCCCTGATTGCATGATATGTAGGTGCTTTTCTAAAAATGGAGCAAGGCCTTCCTACAATAATGATCCACTTACTTTGCACCAAATGGGTAAAACAATTATAGAATTGGGGTGCTTCAAGATGAGGCTATTTGTACATTAGGACGAGGTGGAAGTATGCTTTTTGCTCAAATGATGCAAGAACTTAGACATGGCATTCAAGATTATTCTGTGTCATAAAGGGGAGGGTAAGGCAATATTTATAGCCTAGGGAGGTGATTAACTTAGAGTAATTTAAGTAATCATGGTTTGAAAATGTGGGCAAGATTAGGTGAGTGGGGGCCACAAATAATGGGTGAGGATTTGATTTTAGATTTTTAATTCATAAGTGGAGGATTTTAGGTGAGTGGGGACCATGAAGAGTGGGTGAGGATTTGATTTTGAATTTTTAATTCAATAGTAGAAAAACATGGAGAATAATGACATGTGGTAAGGATTAGGTTATTTTTAGATTTGAAATGGATAATTAATCAAATTATATTTGATTAATTCAAAGTGTATTTTTGTGGGAAATGAGGTAGGGGAATTAATTGATTTAGGAAAAATGTGAAATTAGGGTGTCTACATTTTCTCCTCTTTGGAAGGGTATTATGAAAGTAGTGTCATTTAAAAGAAATTAGATAAGCTGGGGGAAGAATTAAATCTACTTTTCTTAAGAAAAAATTAGAGTGAATGTTTGTTGAAGAGAATAGAAAGTGGTGAGTGATGTATGTCATGGTATCTTCCAAGAAAAAAATTTCTCAAGAAGATGTGATTATGAATAGATGTGATGATGCCCCCTCAAGATGGTTGACGAGAATGGAATATATGACAGAGCTCTCGAAAAGAGGAGAGATTAATTATGTGGAGAAGAGAACAATAATGAGGTGGAAGAGACTGGAATGACTGCACGATGCAAATGGAGAAAGGATTCAATTGGACTTATATGCTAGGTGTGAGGGTGTGTGGGAGGATGTAATGGGAAAGAGAAAAGAGAATGGTTAGTATTGAGGGTTGATTATGAGAAAAATAAGAAATGTGAAAGGTTATGGAGATAGGGTAGGGGAAAATAAGGAATGAAAGAGGTAGAAGAGAATAAGAGAGAGGGATGATAGGGGAAGAAGGGAATGAAGGAAAAACAACGAGAAGATAGGAAAATGATAGAGGAGAGGGTGAAGTTATGAAATAGAGATATGTGCCAAATGAAGGAAGTAACAGAGATAATAAAGAGGGATGCATGAAAGTGAAAGAAATGGTAGAGATGATAAAATCAAGAAATTGGGAAAGAAAAATAAGGAGAAGACGAGGTGGGAGTAAGGGGTGAAATTGACGAAAAATTGAAAGAGGACGAAAGAAGAAGTAGAACGGAGAAAAAAAAGAAACTATGGGGGGCGAGGAAAGTGTGAAAAAGAGTAGAGAAAAGAAGATAAATGGGTACAAAATGAACTAAAAGGTAGGGGTGGTAGAGAATAGCAGAGGTGGTCAGAATAAACGTGAAACTTAAGGGAGAGGAAAGGAGGATAGAATGAATACAGGGAGAAGATTGAAGGAATCGAGTCTTTGTGAGGAAGACCAAGGAAAAGAATATGAAACAGACCATATGGAGATGCATGTGGAGGGTGGGATGATAAAAAATACTAGACAACACTGAAGAGCTAGGTTATTGATGGGGAAGTAAGGAGGAAACGTGACGTAAAAAGGGGAAGAAGACAATAGTGAGGAAGTGAAATAAGACGAGGGGTGGGAGAGAGAAGAGGATAGCAGATAAAATGATGTAGAAGGAAGGGAGTACAAAATTGGGATAATAAGTGTAAAGTGGATAGTATGAGGAATGTAAAGAGAAGAAAGAGGGGAGGAATGATACATACTAGAAAAAATGCATGAAATGAGGATACTAGGATTACGAGAAAATAGAAAAGGGATGTACGATGAAGAAAGTGAATATATTGAAGAGGTCGAAGGGAAGATGGATAGGTGGGGAATAAGTGACAAGAAAGGGTGGGAGTGGGGGAAAATAATAGGAGAGAAAAGAGAATGGGGGGATAGAAGAGGCAATTCCAGTGAGGGGATGTTAGGGAAAGTCCACTAATAATAAGTGGTAGGGAAGAATGAGAGAAAAAATGACGAAATGGAGAAAGGTAATAAGGATTGGAAAGGGTAATGCCAATGAAGGGACGTTAGGGAAATCCCACTAAAAATGAGTGGTGGGCCTCAAGGAAGGAATGAATGAAGGGAAACTATAAAATATCCAAGGGATTTAATGAGGTCATCCGAAATGAGGATTGATGATTTTTAGGGAATGGCCACTAACAATTATTTGCGCATGAATAGAAGATGATGATGAAAAAATGTTAGAGGAATGTTAACAACAATGGAAAATAAGTGTGTGGGTAGAGATGTGGGAGAATTTGAAAAGGTGAAGTGGAAAGAGTAAATAAAATTTGAGGGATGAGTTGGGACTAGGTGAAAGTGAGGAGAGGATGTGGAATATGAGGACAAACAAGGTGAGGATGAAGAAACAAGACATGAAAAGAATGGGAAAAATGGTATGAAGGGTGATGGATCAAGAGGGAAAAATGGGGGAGAAGAATGTGATTATAGGTGGAAGATTTTAGACATATGTTGTGAGATGATAGGTGGAGAAAGGATAATGGTAGGAGGAAACTGTGGTTGGTAGGAGAGACCAGGTGAAAGAAGTGATCAACAAATTGAATGAAGATTGAGGTGAGGGAAAAGTTTAGAATTATGATTTTAGCGTAGGGAAGACCCTCACCTAAGACTTCCATGCAATGGAAGTGGTTAAGTAAGATTGCCAAGTGAGTGACACTGGAAATGACAAGTGGGAAAGAGATAAGTAGTGTTAACAAGAATGGAAGAAGAGGTGAGAGGATGTGATAATGGGGAATGTCGAGAAAAAGTGAAAAGTAAGGATGTGTAGGGATGGGGAAAGGCAAGAAGGAATATCATCCTTAATAGGTACTATTAAGTGATATTGCCATGCCATGCGAATGGTTAAGTAAGATTGCTAAGAAGAGAATGGTGATAGTGATGGCAAGAAGATGTGATGATTGGGAAGGAAAATAAAATATGGATGCTGAGAATGTAGAGTGATGGTCGAGTAAAAAATGACATGCCATGCTTAAGAGTGACTCTTAAGTAAGATCGTCATGCCGTCCGAGTGGTTTCTTAAGATCACCAAACTGAAAAGGATGATATGCAAGGAGAAAAAAAATTGTATATGGTATAGGGGTGGGATAGTTTGTTGAAGAATATGATCATGACGAGAGGCGGGAGAAATAAGATGGGAAAATATGATGGGATGGGGGAAGGCCATAGGGAAGATCAACCTTAAGAGGAATTCTTAATTAAGATTTCCATGCAGCCGGAATGGTTAAGTAAGATTTCCAAGCTGAAGAAGAAGAAGAATGAAGATAGAGTTGGTGGGAATAGGGTATGAAAAAATGGACTGAAGGGGAACCCTCAAGTGAATTTTCCATACTACGAGAGTGTGTAAGTAGGATGACTAGGGAGAAGACAAATTTGGGGAAGGATGAGAAAAGAGTGAGTGATGTATGCCCAAGTGTAAGAGGAGATGAGAGGAGGTGATAACAAGGAAAAAAGGAAACTAAGGAGTGTAACATGTATGGATGAAGGAATATATGTAGTGGAGGGTGGAGAGTGTGAGGGGAATCCGTAATTGGGATACCCACGTGGTGAGAGTAATGATGTGAGAATGAGAAGCATAAGAAATGGAATGGGAAGATGTGTGTGGTGGTAATTGTTGTTTGATGAGAGGGGAGGTGGATGAGAAACTTCTACAATGGGAAGATCTTAGGGAGAGGGTAAACCTCCACCGAGGATCCCATATAGAAGGGGTTATTAAGTAAGATTATCAAGCGGGAAGTAAAAGAGTGAAAGGTAAGAAGACAAATGAGTGAGAGGGGACATGAATGGTGAGAAGGGTAATATGGGGATAAGTGGTGGAGGAGTAGAAATGATGAGCAAGGATGAATGGATAAAATGCATGGTGATCATGGTGGGGGAGGAGGATCTTCTTGATAATAAATGATACTTGAGAAATATCTTCCAGTAGGATTCGCAAAATGCAACAGTAATCAAGTAGGATTCCCACACTGGGGAATTTATTAGTACAGGTGAATGGAGGGGGTGAAAAGTAAGACGTTGATCATGTAGGAAGATACTCATGTGACGAAAATCATCTTAATTTTAATATAGACAAATAACAATGATGCATCGTGATATAAAAGATCAGGATGACTAGACTGTAATATGCGTGATAGCATAGATAGGGGTCAACAAAAAGTTTTGATGCCCCAATATGATATACAAGCAAAAGAGAGCATAGATAGAGGCCATCTAGAAATTATGATGTCCCAGTATGATATGCAATCATGATAACATAAATATATTATAGAGAACACCAGGATGCATATAATAAAGATTCCCCCTGTAATATATCAAGATACAAGATAAGAAATTAATAATTTGTAACTAATAATTCAACACAAGAACCAATAAACACGTCCCTAACGTGTTCCAAAATGAGGATTAATTGGATGTTCCCCTAAGTAAGGGGTATAAAGACATAAAAAGTATTGGGTCATTGTCCTTAAAAAAAAGTAAGAATAAGAGCCAGAGTTTACCCCAAGCGAGGATTTATGCGAGGAGAAGTGGTTTGAATTTGGTAGCCATAAGGTGATTGGATCATTCATTGGGGATAATTAGTTCAAAGGATGAATTGTATTGATTATTTTAGAGTTTTCGTGCAATTTTGTGCAGTTTACAATTTTTTTAGAATTATTATTTAATTTTTGTTGATGTTTTTTTTATTTTGTGGATATATATGGAATTATGAATAGTTATCAAATTATTTCGTATCTTGGATATGTTCTAGATGTTTTTGGATTTTTAACAATTTTCCAATGTTTTTAGATTTTTGATGATTTTGAATGTTTATTAGATTTCTGGATTATTTTCTAATGCTTTTGGATTTTGCGATTTTTACACTATTATTGGCAATTTATGAACCAGAGTGTAGACTTATTTTGAGAGGTGATAAACTAAGATAGTGTCCGCATGTACTGTGTTCCTCATGGCAAATCATGCTCTGAAATAACACAAATTCTCATTCCTTTGGCAGGATATGTTGATGATGTATATGATGAAGAGAAGTCCAGATCCATTCTTGATTCCACATAACTAGTAAGATGCGAGAGCTCATCACTGAGAATCAAGAAGGATGCATGAGATAGATAATGAATATAGATACAAATGCTGAACGAATAATCCCTTTGGGATATTATGACTCAATTCTTCTTAACATTATTGAACCCGTTTCAAAAAAGGATTTCACTCTATGAGTCATGTGCTATACTCAGACAGTTATGTGGCCTATTGATTGGTAAGATAAGAGGTGAAGGGATAGTTTTATCTTCACTTAGGCATCTAAAGTACTTCTTTGAGGATTCTATAATTGTAAGCACTATTATATTTATAAGATTTTTTAGTCTTGAAATGACTCTCTATGCCTTTCCCAATGCTACCAGTGAGAAGTAAGGGCTTATCACCGAAGGCAAAACATAGGTGAGTAAATTCCTTTTTTGTCTTGTTTTTTTTAATGTTTTTGCTATATTTTTATTCTTTTATGAGAATTACCCTCTACGCTTTTCCCCATGCCACCTGTAAGAGGCAAGGGTTTATCACCAAAGATAAGACATAGACAAGTAAGGGCACCTCCCTCCATTCCCAGTCTCACACTACCAGTAAGAAGTGTGGGCTCAACACTAAATAATGTGAAGGACGAAAGGTGTGACGATGAATTATTCATAATTTATTGAGTTGATTTAATTATACAATAGTGCTTTGTATTTGGGAAGAAATGTTTTACCCCCAATCTCAGCCCCACACTACTTATAGGATGTGAGGGTTCAACATCAAATACTGAGATGGATGATCAAACGAATCAGGTACAGAAGTTTAGAGCTTTGTTATGAAAGAGATAATTTCTTTGAAGGGAATATATTACCATCAGTAAGCTTCTAGGTATGACCATAGGTAAAAGTGACTGAAAATGGGAGATATTATAAGAAGTATGATACTCACAAGACTTAATAGGATCTATGTTAGCACCTTTCTCATGATGATGAATATGAAGATTTGATTTTGATAATGAAAATATCTTCCAATGGATATGAATGATTTTAAATT
The DNA here is from genome assembly GCA_019776745.2 of Taxus chinensis. Lineage (NCBI taxonomy): Eukaryota > Viridiplantae > Streptophyta > Pinopsida > Cupressales > Taxaceae > Taxus > Taxus chinensis. The sequence goes on from CM034147.1 coordinate 51,043,772, forward strand.
ATTCGGAGATTAGTAAGATAGAAGGAACAATGTACAAGTGTTTATCACTCAGAATAGAGAGTGCTTTCAAGAATAGAATTTTTGTAAATGAATTGCATTCATGGGTTCATCAAGGACTTGGCCTGTGTCAGTGGCTAATTTATAAAATCCAAACCCAAAATTATCTATGATTTCATTGGGCTCAAATTTATCTTGTTTTTCTTTTTCTTTGGATGTGTTCTTTCAATTTTCTTTGAGAATGAAATCATTGACCTTAAATTTTCTAGGTTTGAATTTTTTATGATTTCTACGCTATAGCCAATTTTAATAGACTTGAAGAGTATATAGGGCATTAAATTTTTTTTCATCAAGAATCTCGAGTTCATTAAGGCGTGAGTGTCAATAATAATCTTTATTGATTACATCTTCGAGGAATATTCTGAAGGATGAAAATTCAACCTTGACATGTAAAATAGCTTCCAACCATAAACAAAGGAGAAGGGAGTGGCTCTAGTAGGTGTGTGATAAGATGTGCTATAATCTCAAAGAGAGGGATAGATTTTTTTAATCCAATAGCTTCCATGTGTGTTGACAATATTTTCCATGATGGTTTGTGTTATTTGGTTTGTTGCTTCTATTTTTCCATTAATTAATTGATTTGAAGATAGATTCACAATTAAAGATGGAAAAGGTTACATAAGGATATTCTTGGGTATACGTACCTTGTAGAATGTATGCACGTAGAAGTCTTGACAGGTGAGAATCATTATTGATGATATTCCTACAAGAAACGACAGGTTGCATTTTTGCAAGTGTCCAAATTTGATCGTTGAAAGTATAATGGAAATGATAGGTTGTATTTTCGTAAGCGCCCAAACTTGATGTGGTTGTGTTTCAACAACAAGGCTAGAGATGTTACGAATAAGATCCAATATTAGAATAATAGAATCAATCTTAATGGTACTTATTGATGGAACCACTTATGTAGTGTCTACAGTGATATCAAGGGTTAAAAGGGAGTATTGAAGTGAGGTCAAGATATCATTAGATGTTGGAAGAATGTTTTCACCCAAAATAGGTTCAATGTATGTTTGGGTTGAAAGAGAGTCTTGAAATAAGTTCAAGTGCTCAGTATATGTTGGAAGAATGTTGTTTTCCAAAACAATTTCAATGTATATTTGGGTTGAAAGAGAGTCTTGAAATAAGTTCAAGTGATCAATAGATGTTGGAAGAATGTTGTTTTCCACAATAGGTTTAATGTATGTTTTGGTTGAAATAGAGTCTTGAAATAAGTTCAAGTGTTCAGTAGATGTTGGAAGAATGTTGTCACCCAAAACAGGTTCAATGTATGTTTGGGTCGAAAGAGAGTCTTGAAATAATTTCAAGTTTTCAGTAGATGTTGGAAGAATGTTGTTGTCCAAAACAAGTTCAATGTATGTTTGAACTAATGGAAGAAAAATTGAAGAAGATATTGATTAGTTAGGAATTAGAGAGTCTCAACTTTTGTCATCATGATCTCGTGGAATTTCAATATATATAGGAGTTTTGACAGTAGTCATATCTCCATTGAAATTTGTGGTATTAGATGTGTCATTGGTTACAATAGCATTGTCATCAAGTTCTATAGAGATGACTTCATCGTAAATTAAGTCTTGGACGTAATTCTTAAATCACACACATTTATCTATGTGATGACCATGAATGCGATGAAACTCACATTATGTTTTAGGTTTGTACCAACATGGCTTACATTCCCCTTTGACAAAGGGTTATAATTGGATATATATAAGTTTATCCTCTTTTAGTTGATGAAAAACACTAGAGAGACTTTCTCCAATGGGGGTTTAAACTGACGTTGGACTTTATGAGAAGTGATGTCTTTATTAGGTTGTAGGATTGGAATTTTGGGTGATTGTTCACTGATTTGGGTAGCCATATGAGAGAGTTGTGTTTTCATCTTATTAATTTGTTTTAATATCTCATTGCATGATGTTTTTCGTGAATTCATCATGTTTGAAAGAGAGGGAGAATGAAGAAAGGTACAATGAAGAAATAAACCTATTGATCAAGTTTTAACAAGTAAGGCTATAAGGATTAAGCTTAAACAAGTTACTCAGGATAAATATGAAATAGCTCAAAATAAATATAATGAAAATTGTTTATATTTGGCTTAAACAATCTTAATATACGACAATGTAAGGAGTATACTCAAACAGGGTACTTGATACAAGTGGGATATAGCTCAAACAAGATATGATGAATATGTTGATTGGTTTGGCTTAAACAAGCTTTGGATTATTGATAGAAGAGTAACTCAAACAAGTGACTCAGCATAGTTGTGAACTCAAAATGATCTCTGAAGGGATTTGTGCTAGATGTAATTTTGATAAAATTGACAGTTGATGAAATAATGATTGAACTTACAAAAGTTACCCAATGTCAGTTTGATATAGCTTGAAAATATGCTATGGAGGATTGGGTGAAGCAAGCTAATGAAATTGATGTGATGTTTTGGTCTTCATTGTTTGATTGTTTGGATGTTTTTCTTGGTATTGAATTGGTCGAGAAATGGTTTTTGTGGAACAAAACTAGGGTTTGAAATTTTACAATGAACACATTGATATCAACCAAGTTTTATGATAAAAATAATACTAAAATATTTTGTTGACAATCAACAAGCAGTCATGTGTATCAAATTATTTTGGCTTAGGAGGTAAATTCTTCAGGAATGGTCATTGTTTCATGCAATCATACATATATGTTGTGGAATGATGGATGCAGGATCTTATCACTCCAAAAATATGTGTCATCTAATATAACTTAGTCCTGATATACCTAATTTTGTACGGGGAAAAAATTGGTAGAAGGAACCCTTAAAGTGCTTAAGGAGACTCATTAATTCTTACTTATCTGCTTTAGAGTGAATCACCATATCCAAGGCAAGTTTTGTGAAAATGTGGAAGGTGATGGGGGATGAATGTGTATGGTGTGCTTATAACTCCCTGAAAATTTACAAGGACAATGTCCAAGCTTCATTGTTACAGCTATTTAGGCATGACTCGCATGTTCCACACAATAACATCACATGTAAGTGGAGAGCAAGGGAGAGGTAAATACTGAACATTGTGATGAGACTATGTCCCCAAGTGTAGTGTAGATGTGAATGCTGTTGGTGCATGGTAGTCAATTCCATATCATTGGTGTAGCATTGGTGATGATGAAATCCACCTCGACTATGTGTAAAAGCAATAATTTATGAAGTGATTAAACATGCAAGTTTCTTTCCAGCTTGAAATAAATCACTAGATGGAAAATGATAGCGCATACTTAAGCTTGTTAATAAAAAAAAAATTGGTTTCAGAAATTTTATTTTGAATGGTGGTAGTTTTGCATGATATTTTATTTTTTTTGTCATTTTTGACAATATTCTAGCGACACGGTTCTTCAGAAAACAAATTGGTAGTTATCTTGCAGACAAAATGTTAGAAATAAAAAAATGATCGTAGTTATTTTTATTTCTAAGATCGCTCGAAGGCATAGAAAAAGAGCATACATAGCCAACAATCAATCAAATTATGAATAAGCAACAAAATTGAAGTGAAAAGTTAGTTAATGATGAAAAATAGAACTAATTTAAATGAAGCTACAAAATACCTGACTAGTACGAAATGTTGATTTGATTGGGGATCCTACAATGTTAGAACAAGAAACTAAACAATTGCAATTGTTTCTAATTTTCCATTTCGCTCAAAGGCACAGGAAAAGATCATATATGTATACAATTGGAATATATTTTGTTTTAAAATATTAATAATTATTACAATTAATCATGATTGTGAAATAACGAAAACGATTATCTTCACAACAAATAAAAACAATGAAAAAAATATTTAAAATGTTACCAGAGTGTCGTCGTGGAAAGTTGGAATGTAAGGAAATTGTTTTTTGTTTTGCGGGGCCTGGGGGGCCTTCAGTGTATAAAATATGACATGGAATGTGAACCCAATAATTTTGGTGAGATAGGTGTGAAAAGGTCTTGTATTGTTGAAAAATGTCCTCTATGACGACATTAAGATTGAATATTTCTGTCATGATCCATAAGTATCCAGATCAGGTGATGGATGTCCTTCTGCAAAACACCAAGTGCTGAGGAGATCAAAGACATGATGAGAATTATAGATTCATTGGTACTATAACCTGTAGATGCACCAAAAGACACTGGACAACAAAAAAACTACCCACAACGTGAAGGTTAACCAAAGAAATCCATAAGGCACGAAAAAGGAGATAATAAAAAACAATAAAAAACAAAGATTGGATAAAACCACTAATTGGAGAAATCAATGGTATATAGATCAAAAGTAACCGGGCGTGTGTCAAAATGTGAGCTAGGAAAAATGCACTAATAACAAAGAAGTAAAATACTAACAATAATACATCCTCCTTCGTGCTCCGTAGAAAACCTCAGGATGAGCTAGAAAAACATGGATTGAGCCTCTAATTGCGTGATTATGTAGTGTGATTTTAATCAAAATGGAGCAAGGCCTTCCTACAAGATTGATCCACTTACTTTGCACCAAATGGGTAAAAGGATTATGGATTTGGGGTGCTTCAAGATGAGGCTATTTGGGCATTAGGATGAGGTGGAAGGATATTTTTTTCTTAAAAGATACAAGAACTTAGATAGCGCATTCAAGCTTATTATCCATGTCCTATAGGGGAGGGGTAAGGTTGTATTTATATCCTGAAGAAGTGATTAACTTAGAATAATTTAAGTAAACATGGTTTGAAAATGTGGGAAAGATTAGGTGAGTGGGGACCACGAAGAATGGGTGAGGATTTGATTTTGTATTTTTAATTCATAAGTGGATGATTTTAGGTGAGTGGGGACCACGAAGAGTGAATGAGGATTTGATTTTCAATTTTTAATTCAATAGTAGATAAAAATGGAGAATAATGACACGTGGAATGGATTAGGTTATTTTTAGATTTGAAATGGATAATTAATCAAATTATAATTGATTAATTTGAAGTGTATTTTTGTAGGAAATGAGGTAGAGGAATTAATTGATTTAGGACAGATGTGAAATAAGGGTGTCTACACCTTCTCTATGTTTTTGGATGGTATGGACCAATTTTCCATGGCTACAAATCCCTTTGTCCTAGAATTTTCAAGGATTACCACATAGAGATGCTCACATTATTCTTATTCATTTGGTAAATTATATTAAATGGAGAAGATCCATCTTTCTTCTGCACCTTGATTGGCACAACTTTCTCTTGAACATGGGATGTTGCAACAGTCACATGAGATGGTCTAGAAGGTGGCTTAGGATGGTTTTACGCACTTAGAGCTTCACTTTGATTGCTAATACCCTGAAGTGTGATAGAAGGTTGAGAGGTAATTGGATTAGATGGCTATCCTTCCTCTATATTCCTCTTTTTGGACCTTGTGTTGGTTTCCATTCCTTGAGAAGGATCTTGGTTTATTCCACAGAAATCCTCAACTTTCCAATTCACAAGGGTAGTTTTTATTAGAGGCGCCTTTTGAGTTGCTTCCTACTGGTGACTTTCTTCTTAGTTTGTCTCTTTAGATACACCAATCATTGTCACCATTAAATCCTAATTTAAAGCACCATTAAAGTATGCTTTTTAATTGTGAGGTTGACTATATGGGAAGTACCATTCATACTTTTGTGCCATATATTTATGGACTAGAACCAAGGCTTGGGATGTTGAAGGTGTATTAGGACTGTATGTCTGAAATGGCATAACAACTGGGGGATGTCCTTTAATTTAGTTTACAGCTTGGGAAGGAGGCCTATTAGACTAATATAGAATCCTATTTGGTTGGGCTTGAGGTTCATAAGGTCTAACATTTTGGGCTTGTTGCCTCTTAAGAGTTACTAACTCATTCCCTAGGTTCTGCAATTTCTTCATAACTTCTTAGAGTTGGGTTGAGGTGTTAGAAGAAGAGGTGGAACTCTCATTGGAACTCTGATTTCTAGGTGCAAGAATAGGGGTTAATGTAGGAGCTTGACTAAAACTAGGAGTCCCCATTTCTGGATAAATAGGCATAGGTGGTCTAGGTGTTAGTTTACCGGCTTGAATTAGGAAATTCTCAGCTCTAATAGTTATGGCATAAGTGTCTGGTAGGGTTATCCCTCCCATAGATTATACCATCATAGATATATTAGAATTTAAATATTTAAGGAAATAGAGAAATGCACCTTCAGTAGTTGGTCTCACAACAATGGGAATCTTGTCCTGTGTCCTTTGAAATCTGAAATTAAATTCAACCATCTATTTGTTTGGTGCTCTCTTGATTATAGTTAGTTTCTCTAAAAGAGATAGATTGTCTTCCCTTTCTCCAAACTAATTGCAAATAGCTAAACAAAACTGATTCCAATTTTGAATAGATCCTACTACGAAGCTCTTAAACCATTATAAGGTCTTAACCTTGAAACAGGAAGTTAACAACTTGACTACAACATCCATTTCATTAATTTCATGAATTACATAGACATTTGTAATGTCTTGGATGTGGTCAATAGGATTAGTATGGTTCTCCCTAGTGAAATATGGGATTTTCTCCAAGGCTTCCAATAGAACTGGATTTCATGCATTGAGATTGAGTGGACTACTCCCTATGAAATTGACAAAGGTATTTGGTGGTCCTTGTGGTGGTTGTTGATGTGCCATCCTAATCGGTCTGAGTACCTTAGTCAATTGAAGAAAGGGCCTACCAGGTGGAGGTGTTGAAAGAGTATTATTTTGTGGAGATGGAGACCTTTTTACTCTTCTTCCTCTCCTTTTGCTGGCTAGGGATAACTGTAAATACTCAAAGACACTTTCATCTCTTGCTTCAGACCGAGTTTGGATCCTTCTCATGTACTTGGGTAGCTAGTACTACTAGAACTAGTTGATTTTCTGATTGGATTCATCATGTGTTGTTGCACATCCTCTAAAGAATGAAAATTTACTAAGACACACATCTAATCTTGATAAACATGGAAGTATTAACTTTTGTCCCACTGGGTGTGCCAAAACTGTTATGTCAAAAAAGTAGAACCCTAGGATTTACTCATTATAAAACCCTACTTTTTACTAACATGGGATTGTATCAAGGCATGGGACCCTCAAAAATGATAACAAACCTCCATATAAGGTTGTTTCCTTTACCTATTCTAATGCTAAAACTACTCCTAGAAAAGGAAATGCAACTAGTCTAACACTAACCTAGAATTTCCAAGGGACTAGGGAAGAAAGAGATGCATAAAATGAAAATCCTAAAATAAGAGAGGTGATAAAACCTAGAAAAGGGGGTGGAGATATCTTTAATGAGTGAAAATGGAAGAAAATGAGGTAGAAGAGGGCAATCAAAAGTGCCACAGTTCAAAGAACACATTCAAACTTCCAATTTCATGGAGCACAACGAATTTTAATCCTACAACATGCACAATATACCAAATAATTCAATGAAAGGAAAAGAATGCAATACAACTCAAGATAGGGTAAGAAAAGCCACAAAACACCAATTTTATTGCTTAAAATGATTCACAATCCAGGCAAAAGGAAAAAATCCTTTACAAAATGCATAAATTTGAAGCCTGTGGCTCACAAGAGTGTTGGAACAATTTTGGCAAAGTTCCTTTACATTCTAGAATGTCTCCCCCCATAAATGAGGGGAAATTACATATATATATATAATATATATATATATATATATATTGAAAGGAAGCTACCAACTTACAACCTTCATTAATTTATTGTATAGAGGTATGTGCAACCATACCGGTTCACTTTCTAATGGTACTTTTCTTACATGCTGAACATGGGTGCCATACCTCATTAAACTAGTTGTTGAGCTACCTTGTATGATGTAATTAATGCCCATTTCATAACTGAAATTCCTCGCTAATGTTTGAAAAAAATGGGAGGATTTTCTACCAGGGGAATGATTTTTTGCATGATAAGAAGAAATGTTGTCACGTGATAACGAGGGAAGTTTGAATTGCATCAAGATAGAATGATATCACATGATAACAAAGGGGACATGATATGGGAAGGAAGGATTTTCACATGATAATGAGGAATGTTATTGCACAATAAGAGGAATGTGTGACACACGTCAAGATGGAATTATTGACATGTGGTTGACGCACGACAACGGATGTCGTTGACACACGATTAACACACCATAATGGAGGTCATTGATGCACAACAAGAAGAGGTTTACACGTGACAACAAAGGGATGGTTGATGCACATAAGCCTGATGGCTCCAAACCTTTTACATGGCCTTCCATGAGTTAAGATCAATTGTTGACTAAAAAATTACAAGGCGTTGTAAGTGGCCAATCAAATTCTAATGCCTTGACCTATTTAGCTGCCATTTTTCAGGGGTGTAAAATATGGATAAAAAGAGCTACATGAGGCTTGATTCCCCTTGAGATGATCTTTAATAAAATATGTTAATTACTTCAATATAAGTATGGGCATATTCCATTTCTAAAATAAATTAATATAATTATTTCTAAAACAAAATTATAGAACTACATATGGCTTGATCCCCCTCGAGGGTATGTAGTGCAACACTTGGTAGAGACATAACATGTCTCCACCAAGGATATTCCAGCCTAAATGGTATAATTGTATTCAAGATAAAATGAAAAAATGTTTGTTTTTTTGTATGAAATAATGGAAAACTACCCATTCTTAAACAAAGGAAAAGTAAATTTTTATCTCTCCACTAGCATCTTTCATTATGGAGTTATATATTATTAAGTCTACATAAGTGCTAAACTAAAAACAATTTTCTTTTATTACTCATATTATAATTGAATGGGCATCTGCCCATTCAATTCGTATCAATTTATTCTAATATACATATCAGAAAAAAAATTCATTGTATGCAAGATAAAATAAGAAAAATGTCTTCTTATTTGTATGATAGAACCAACAACTGTCCATTCTTAAATAAATACAAATTAAATAAATATTACCTCTCCACTAGCATATTCCATTGTGTACTAGCTATGAGTAATATATAAGTACTAAACAAACTGAGTTCAATATTGCAAGTATTAGAATGTTTAAAACACAAGTGTATGCCCATTGATGCATATGCCCATTCTAATATAAGAATCATAGAGAAAATAGTAATAAGGCAAACCACTTATGGGAATTTGTCTACTCGAATGGACATGGCATGGAGATGAAGTGGGTGGTTCCCCATTTTGCGATCAAAGGAAAACCATATGTTATTCTTCACATTGAGAAGATTTAGAAATATTCATTTTTGTTTCTCATAAATTTATTTTATATAATTCATGAAAAGAAACAGAGCCAAAAATGAAATAATAAACAACAATTACAGACAGACGCATGATCCCCCTTTAATGGTATGTTGTACAATACTAGGCTTTGGAAAGGATAATCCATCCAATATGATATAGTTATTAACTCTATAAAGGTTGTCAAAAAAATTTACACTATTCTTCATCTAATATGGTCCTCCTTCAAGGAAAAATGGGGAACCACCCAGTAATAAATGTTTGTTTGTTCAAGGATGGAAAAATTCCCATATTTCTAAATAGACTAACATAGCTGACCAAAAATATGACAAAAACAAAATGTTAGACTGTCTAGAGAATGGGCGAATTCCTATTCTCATTATTACAAGTGGTCCAAGTCTTGTTTTTAAGAAAATACCTTTAATTAATAAATACACTGTGGTAAACAATATATTTGCATGTTGGTCTCAATATGTCATGGTCTTAAACAATATATGTTAATTACTCCTATATGATATCAGTGGGTAGAGAATGCACATCTGTCATTTCTAAAAAAATATAATAGAACTATATAATACGAGAATGGACATCTACCCAATGGTATGTAGTGCAACACTTGGCGGAGCCAAGACACCCATTTCTATAATAAAATAAAATAACTACTTAAGGATTGATCCCCATCAAGGGTATGGCCATTTCTAAATCAATTTAATACAACTATGAGAATGGGCACATGCCATTTCTAAATCGAATTAATACAACTATGAGAATGGGCCATTTCTATATCAATTTAATACAACTATGAGAATGGGCATCTGGCATTTCTAAATCAATTTAATACAAATATGAGTCCCACAACACTTGTTAGAGCCACATATGGTCTTTAACAAAATATGCTAATTAGGAAAAATATGACTATGGGAATCTACCATTTCTAAATCAAATTAATATAACTATTCCTTAAACAAAATTATAGAACTACATAAGGTTTGATCCCCCTCGAGGGTATGTAGTGCAGCACTTGGTGAATGCATAACATGTCTCTGCCAGGGATATTCCAACCTAAACTATATGATTGTATTCAAGATAAAATGAAAAAAAAATGTTTGTTTGTTCGATAATGAAAAATGGGCATCCATCTACTCGAATGGGCATGACATGAAGATGAAGTGTAGTGCCCCGCCTCGGGACAATGGAAACACACCAGAAGTTACTAAAAATTTTGGGATAATATTTTTTTTTTAAATGTGATCTATAATTACTAATGCTCTCCTTAACCCCTTCTATTAATATTTAATTCATAATACTTATTAATTTCTCTGAAAATGCATAAAACCCTAATCCAACACAATCAAATTATTTTATTCTACTGAGAATAAATTTAAAAGCACAAAGTTTGCTAAAACTTTACAACCCTTTTTAAACTTAGTTAGTCTCCCCTTTTTATTTATTTTTCAATCCCACAAAAAGGCACATGACCTTAAGTGTGTAGGGATAAACAAGAGCCTTTAGATCTAATCCAGTCAAATCAAATTTGGCCCTTACTTTCAAATTTACCCTAATATTGCCCTAATCTTCTCTATGTTTCTCCTTTCCTCTTATATTCTTCACTCATTTTGTCTTGTATTGTTTTATTATGTACAGGTGGAAGAGAAGCAACAGAGGCTTGATCCTCATGGATTGGGAGAGTGTTATCCAATCCAACCAAGCCAATATGGGCAAGTATATGTACTTTTTTTTGCTTATTTAATTAACAGAAGTGGGGCCACATATATATTTGTATAATGGTTAAAGAGAATGAATTGGAGGCACGTGGGGGAAAGGATATGTGCGGCCAGGAAGAAATGCACAGCTCGCATGAAGGGGGAGAGGGAGCTGTGGGGAGGGCAACATAGGAGGGATAGGCGTGGGGAGATGGGGGTCTGGTGTGTGTGTGAGCACGTACATCTCACATGGGGAACATGGTGGAGAGAGGCATGGGGCTGCGCAGGGGCAGCAAGGCGGGCGGGGGTAGGTTGGGGCGCATGTGAAAATGGCGGCCGGGGGAGGGTTCGACCTCCCCCAAAACTTGTTTTGCATAAAAAAATTTTGTTTATTAAAACTTTTAAAACAAAACAAGGTTAGTTGTTTGGTTATTTATAAATAATATATATATATACAAAAAAATAATATTTCCAAGTTGATATATATAGTTATATAATATACATATATAGAAAAAAAACAATATTTCCAGATTGAGATATTTAGATATACAAGGAAATCTACAAATTAAAACTTACATTCATAAAATGATTTAAACTAAGACTATATATATATATATATATATATATATATATATATATATATATATATATATATATATATAAAATTCTGAACGAGATTATTTTGTACCCAATGCTAAAAAAAATGATGATTTCAATCTTTTAAAAAGATAACAGCTTTCAATTTTATTATTTGATACAAAAAAAAAAGAACTTGAAATTTTCAACTATTCACATTACATGATTATCCATTTTGTGGTAAAGAAAAGCACAAGTATTATAAAAAAAGAAGAAGCTAAGTGCTAATAAATTTTGCAAAGGAGCATACTATGCAAATATGATTTTCTTTGTTTAAAACACATAATATTCTCAACAAGGAAAATATAAATTTCTTTTTTTTGTAATCACATCTTTCCAATAAATAAACTTTCTTTTCAATGAAATCTAAACAGGTTTATATCCAAAAACCCACTTATTTGACAAAATCACTTTTCAAATGAACTTATCCTTCCCTCAAAGCCAAACTAAGAGTTACATCAAAAAAATTTAATAAAAGGAGAGCATATAATACAAGCTTTCTTATCAAGAAGTTCAAAAATCACGTTACATTGTTTCTTCAAAATACAAGGAACTACTCAAGAAAGGTATAATGCAAAGCCCCTTTACAAGGATAAAAGGGATTGCTCAACTTAATCTTACTCAAGTTTAAAAGTAATCTTCAAATACCAAAGGGAGATTTTACAACAAAAGGGATACTATTTTACATATGACTCCAAATACAAAGGAGGATTTTACACACAAGGGAAGCTTCTACAAGCCATACTTTTCAAGAAACAAGAGGTAATGTCCACAATAGAATGAAGATGATAAAGAGCTCCAACCAACATCCCACTTCTATCTTGAGATCCAAATGCTCATGCTTTTAAGAAAACCAACAAGGAGAAGAGGCTTGTTTACCACCCAACCATAGGCATCATTACATACCTTTTCCAAGGTTGGGACGCATGATAGCCTCCCCCAAGCCCATGGGAAAGAGGACAACTAACCACAACTTGCACAAGAATGAGGTGAACAACCAATAATAAATCCACATAAAAATAAGATAAATATCCAAGACAAGACTCCAAATTTTACAAGGTAAAAAAGAGGAGAAACCAAGTTCTACCTCTAAAACCAATGAGCAAGAGAGGAGAGGAGATTCTCCAAAAGTTGTAACCAAGATTATAAGCACAATAACAAGACCTCCATACTCTCATTATTGCTCCTATCTCATTTAAACCCTCCTTATTCCTCCACCCTTTCTCCAAGTCCTTCTTGGAAGGATTTTTAAACCCCAAAGGGGTTTCCTTACCAAGAATGGGGAAGGAGATTCAAGCCAAATGAATCAACTTCCCCACCTCAACCATTTGAGTGGAAACACTTAAACCCTACAAGGCTTATCCATCAAGCCTTGAGGATTGAGAGGGAAAAATCGATCTCTCTTCCCCCACAAACTCCAAAACTCCATCATTCCCTATGATGGAGGGAGTAAAACAAGCAAACAATAACCAAAATCCACATGCAACAATAAAATTTTCAAGTAAACAATCTAACAACTAATATGAATACAACACATGCAATGAGACTTAACAGCCTACCTCAAATAAATCTCTCCAAAAATGTTTCCAACTTCCAACTTCTCCACTTGTTGACGCAACCAACCTCTAGCTCCCAATCACACAAGGATCTAAGAAAAATTTTCAAAAAAAAGGTTCTCTTCTTTTCCCATGAAGGGGAATTTGAAGAGGAGCAAGAAAAAATCCTCACAAATGAGGGGGTGACATGTGTCACCCCTCTCCCCCTTCAAGGTCAAAGATGCCCAAAACAAAAGAGAGAAAGGGTAAAAATGTATTTTGCCCTCTTCTCCCAAATTACTCAAAATGCTAAGAAGACAATTCTAGTGCAACTTTTAACAAGCGCTCTAATCCACACCCCTTACATGGATGTGACCAAACAAGAGGCGAAAAGGGAGGGAAAACTCCCTCTAGCCTTGGAAATAATCCACCCTACCTATTAGGTAGGGTCTAAGGGCTCATTTTTATGTTAAGGGAACTCCCAAACTAAAAAGGGGTCCCTAAAAATACCCAAAATAACCCAATTTCGGGATTGGAAAAATTAGGCACAAGGTTAGAGGGTTTGGGGTCCACCCAAGGATTCACATGTGACCCTAAACCCCCAAAATTAATTACATCATTAATCTAAATCAAAACTTAATGCAAGTGGGGTCATTAATTCCCCAAAACAAGTTTACAACACAAATAAACACCCTAAGAAAAATTAATAATTACAAGACATAATACATTACAAATGACGGTCACCCATGGTGCCCAAAACAATAATTCTAACGCTAAGGTCTCAAGCAATAAACATGGCTAGGGCTTAGCCCGTGGGCTGCTTGTGTAAAATTGTGTAGCTAGCCTGAATCCCATGTTCTGCTGTAACCTGTCACCTACACACTCATTACACACGTTAACCACACTTGTCCGATAATGTCTAAATCAACTACTCAGTAAGATGTCCATGAGTTCTAAACTAGCATATCATCTTTCTAGAAATCAAAATACGCCAATGTGCACAATCATACTCAATTCACCATAAGTTAGTCAAAATAATAAAATGACATGTATCTATAGAATCTCAACATGCAACAAACTGAGTATCCATCAATATAACCACATCCCAAAACAACATTGTAATAGTTAGTATCCATGACATCATAATATAATGCAAACAACATAGTAATCAAGCTAAATCGGCACAATATGCCTAAATGTCCATACATGCCTAATTAGATCAAATCTCCTAATGTAATGTTCAAAATATATCAAGTCTCTGTCAAAACATGTCTATGAGTAAATGAGAAACAAGTAACTGAGCTATAAAAATGTGGATATTACATCCCCCTCTACTAAATTTAGACTTCCTCCTAGAAGTCACTGAAAGAGATAGGGATATTTATCCCTCAAAAGTGCCACATCCTTCCAGGTAGTTGTTGTCTCATTGTACCAGTCCCACTGCACTCTAACCTGGTCCAAGTCTCGACCCCGAAGGGCTAACCTCCTATGCTCCAGTATACATACGGGCTCCTGTATCCACTATCCTCCATCCTCTACCTATAATTCTGACCAATCCAAAACATGAGAAACATCTAGTACATATATACGTAGTACAACAACATGAAACACATCATGGGCCCGTGCAAGGTGTGGTGGCAAAGCTAGGCGATAGGAAACTGGACCGATGACCTCTAAAATATCAAAAGGCCCCAAAAATGAGGTGATGGCTTAGAACCCTTTCCATAATGGATCAGACTCTTAAGCGTATGAACTCTCAAGAAGACTTTGTCACCCACTGAGAAATGACAATCAATCCTCTTGGTGTCTGCATACGCCTTTTGGCATGCTCTAGCTTGCTCAAGAAATTTTCTAATAAGAAAAACCTGCTACTCTAAATCTTGTAGATAAGTTGGTCCCAAAATAATCTTTTCATCTAGTCTGTCCCAACTCAAAGGTGTCGTACAAGGTCATCCATACAAAGCTTGGTAAGGAGCCATACCAATGGAACTATGATAGTTGTTATAAGCAAACTCAACTAAATGAAAATAATCTTCCCATTTCTTCTGTTGATCCATCACATTCATTCTCAACATGTCCTCCAACACCTGATTAACTTTCTTTATCTGCCCATCTATCTCTGGATGATATGCTGAACTAAAATTAATTTGATTACCCAGAGCAGTCTGAAAGGAAGTCTAGAAAATTGAAGTGTAGATGGTATCCCTGTCATTGATGATGGTCTTTGGAATCCCATACAACCTAACGATGTCCTCCATAAATACTTTGGTGATGGCCTGTGCATTATAGGTGACCTTGGTTGGAAAAAAGTGCACAACCTTGGTCAACTTATCCATGGTGACCATAATGGCATCATGACGATAAGAATACATAGGAAGTCCGACTATGAAATCCATGGAGATCACATCCCATTTCCACTCGGGAATATCATGACGATGTAAAAGTCCTGTAGGATGAGAATGCTCTGCCTTGACCCTCTAACACTCAAGGAAACGTGCAACAAAAATATCTATGTCCCGTCAAAGACCTGGCTAATAATATAAATCCCTCATATTCGTGTGCATTTTTTTTACTCTTGGATGTGCTACATATGGGGCTCGATGAGCCTCTGTGAGGATAAAGCTACGTAGATCACCGACATTAGGCATGTAGATGCACCTATGGAATCAAAGTAAACCATCTGTCTCTAACACACACCAATAATATCTTCCCTCTAATGAACCATGTGACTCCAACATATGTCTATCTCCCTCATAAAATCTTTCCTCTGCAAGGTGCTCAAGAATCCTGCCTCTCAAATCTGACTAAAGTGTCAAAGAAGCAAGCACATGTCATCGTCTACTAAGTGCATCTACAACAAAATTTTCCTTTCCTTTGATATACTACACCTCCATGTCATACTCACATAGGAACTGCATCCAACATCATTAACGAGCGTTGAGGTTTGGCTGTGAGAAGATATGCTGCAAGCTACGATGATCGGTCCTCAAAATGAAAGGTCTACCCAAAAGGAAGTGTCACCAATGCACAAGTGCATGGAAAACTACTGCAAATTCCAAGTCATGAGTAGCGTAATTAAGCTCGTATTCCTTGAGCTTACGATACTCAAATGTAATAACCTGACGCTCCTACATAAGAACTGCTCCCAAACCCTCTAGTGATGCATCAGTACAAACAACAAAATCCTCTGTTGGGTCTGGAACTACTAATATGGGCACCATGGTTAACCTTTCCTTAAGCAATTGAAAAGCATGCTCACACTTTTCTGACCAATCAAACTTCTTCCCTTTCTTCTGAAGAGAAGTGATAGGGTGAGAAATCCTAGAAAAGTCCTGTACGAACCTGCGGTAATACACTGCTAAACCCATGAAACTCCTCACCTCAATAACTAATGTGGGTGCTGGCCAGTCCATGATAGCCTATATCTTAGAGGGATCTACTGAGATACCCTCACCAGATATGATATGACCCAAGTACTGAATCTTTTTCTGAAAGAAGCTGCATTTTTCCAAGTTCCCATACAACTTCTACTCTCTCAAGACCTGAAGTACCTATCTCAAATGCTCCTCGTGTTCCTCCTCGGAATGAGAATAAATCAATATCTCATCAAGGAACACTAAAACAAAGTGATCAAGAAATGTCCTGAATACTCCATTCATGAGGCTCATGAAGATAGCTGGGGCATTGGTCAAACCAAATGGAACAACTGTGAACTCATAATGCCCATAACGTGTGTGAAACACTGTCTTATGAATGTTTGTGTCTAAAATGCACAACTGATGATACCCTGACTTGAGATCCATTTTAGAGAATAATCTCGCTCCCCACATCCGATTGAACAAGTCATCAATCCTAGGGAGTGGATAACAGTTCTTTATTATGACTTTGTTGAGTTGCATAAAGTCTACACAAAGTCTGAGAGAACCATCCTTCTTTTTCACAAATATGACTAGCACTCCCCAAAGAGATACACTAGGAAAAATGATACCCTTATCTAACAACTCCTCTAATTGAATCTTGAGCTCGTGAAGCTCTGGAGTCATCATCTAATAAGGTGCCCTAGAAACTGGTGTAGATCCAGGTACTAAATCAATGGTGAAATCTACCTCCCTATGGGGTGGTAACCCTGGAAGCTCACCTGGAAACACATCTGCATACTCCCTCAAAAATGCATGGTCATCTAAGGGTGAGTGCTCTAGAGTACTCTCTGATCGATCACTGATGGTGATAGAAAACAATTAACAACCCTTACACATGCTCTACTTGAGTTTCTTAGCTGAGATCATGCGCAAGGAGATAGGCCTCTGCATCCCTGAAATCATAACTGAACTACCAAGATCATCCAGACACTCAATGACCTTATTTCTGCAATCCACCTTAGCTCGATGAGCCTCGAGCCAATCCATAGCCAAAACTACCTGATATGATCCTAGAGGAAAAACTCAGAGGTCAAGTGTAGTGGAGAAGGCTCCTAAATCAAGTACACAGCTCTCCACATATGAGTCCATGGTGAGTTTGGCCCCAGAGGCCAACTCAACCTACCAACTATCTTGTTGCCTAGCCACCACTAGCCCACACTGGTCCACTATAGAAGGTGATATAAAAGATCTAAAGCACCTAAATCAAAAAGTACTAAGACAGAAATACCCCTAATAGTACCTGTCATCTCAATGACTGTGGTATGATGCTTGGCCTGGCAGTTGTCAACCATTGCATACACACGATGGGCACGTCCAATGTCACCCACCATCTGTTAAGATCTAGCAGCTCTCTGTGCATCCATGGTATTGGGTTTGTGCAGGCACATACACACATAGTGATTGGGAGATCCACAAATGAAACATCCTCTTGTACCCCTATGAGATGGGGTCCTTCCTGTACTCTAGTGTATTGATCTTGTCGGTCCAACCCTAGCAGACTACTGTGCGTGAGATGGATGTGCCTATTGATTACCCTTCCTCCTATCCCTGGCTCCACAAAAACTACCTCTAGAACCACCTCTCTGAGAACCATTTGTCTGTCTAGCCCCCTGCTGTGGGTGGCCCTACTACTGTGTTTATCACTACGGGTGCGGTGGAACCTTGTGGTTGCTGGCGGAGGCTAGAATCCTCCTCTAGGGGGTGGTGTTGTACCCCATGACCTATGACTCTGAAAGGCCTGTATCCTCTCCTAAAAATTGCTCTTGTTTCTATCATGGTGCTTATGTGCCTTGGTCCTGTTCTCCTCAGCTAAGTAGGCCTTTTCAATGGCCTTCTCAAGTGTGGGAGCAGATAACATCCTAACTGCTCCTACTATATCTACATTAAGGCCTCGAATAAACCTGTTAACCTACAATTTCTCATCTTGCAGGTAGTCCACCTATTGCAGAAGATCCAAGAACCTGCTCTCATACTGCGCTACTGTGCCAGATCCCTGTCGTAAGTCATGAAACTCATCAATCCTCTTCTGCACAAAATGCTCTGACATATAACGAGCCCTGAATTGCTCCTCAAACATCTCCCAGGTCACTGTCTCTCAAGTCAGATGGAGCTTACGCTCCTCATTCCTCCACCAAACACCTGCTGCGTCTTGGAGGAGGTGTGTGGCAAACCTTGCCTTGACATTGCTCTCGTAAGAGTGCAATCCAAAGCAACTATCCAAGCTAAGGAGCCATAAAACAGCCCCAAAGCCATTTTTAGATCCAGTGTAGGTGGACGGCTGCAAGCGAAGAAGATCCCTGATCACACTGCCTGTATCTCAATCCTAGCGATGTAGTCCAACAGGTGAAAGGGGTTGCCTATCCCCAAATGGTCCCTCGAGGTTGTATGAGCAGCTATGATGGTACGAAGCTACCCTCTCATGATGAACGGAAGGGCTAGGTGACCTCTCCTGCCTCAGTGTATCGTGCTCTGGTAGCTCTGAATGTGCATCCTCACTTATCAGCTCCTCGTCTCCCAAAGGTATCTCCTCTCTCACCTCCTATGGTGGTGGAAGATGCTGCTCCACAACGCCTATTAGCTACTACAGGACCTCTAATATCTAAGGCCCAAATTTAGGTACCGGCGGCTCCTGTGTAGGTGCACTACACCCTAAGCCTCTAGCTGATCGTCCCCTCTTGGGTGCCATCCTGTGCACGAGGTGAGCGAAGAAGTTATTTATTTAAAATTTAATGGTTGCAGATGATTGTTAACTAATTATTTTATTCATTTATTTAATTTAACGTTATTAAAATTACCGTTAAATATTTTAATTAATTACCCAGAGTGTCCGCGTGTGTGAACCTCCACTCTGATACCAAATGTAGTGCCCCGCCTTGGGACACCGGAAAACCAAACTAGAAAATACTAACTAAAATTTTAGGATAATTTTTTTTTTTTAAATGGTGCATCGGTATAATTATTGATGCTTTGCTTAATTGTTTCCTACTAACATTTAATTCATAATACTTATAAATTTATCTTACCCAAAATTTAAATAAAACCCTATTCCATTAATGACAATCAAATTATTTTATTCTTCTTAAGTTAACTAAAGTCACGAAATAACAGTCTACAACCCCCTTGTTAATACTTTAGTCTCCCCTTTTAAATTTATTTGCCCACATACCCCTTTTTAATTTGTTTTGTCACTCCCATAAAATGCTCATGACTAAGAGGTGTAGGGTTGAATGTGAGCTCTAGAATAGATCTAATCTTGTCCCTTGATTTCAAATTTACCCTAGGGATGCCCTAACTTTCTTTATGTTTTCCTTATATTCCCTTCTTTTCAATTGAACCTCATTCTATGTTTTCTTCTATTTCCTCTTATATTCTTTCTCTCATTTTGTCTAATATGGCTTGTTATTATGTGCAGGTGGAAGACAAGTTATGGAGGAGGCTTAAGGATCCTGATGGATTCATAGAGTGTTCTTTCAGTTTTAAAGAAGCCAATATGGGCACCAGTATATATTTCAGTTATGTGTTTAAATATATGAAAAAAAAAAAAAAAAACACACACACACATACCTACCTGTGTATAATGGTTAGCGATAAGGAATTGGAGGCACATGGGGGCCACGGGGGTCTGCACGGCGTGGGGGTATAGGTTCACAGGCCGCAAGTTGGAGGGCGGCAGCGGCGAGCTGTGGTAGAGAGCCGCAGGGAGGAAGTGAAGTAGGGCGGCGATAGGAGTGGTGAGATGGGGTGGGGTGTGCGTGTGGGTGCGGAGAGGGGACAGGGGAATAGGCGTGTAGGGATCGGCGAAGGCGGCGACGACTAGTGGGCAGGGTTTGGCGGGCGAGGGCAGTTTGGGGGGGGCCGTGGCTGTACAAGGAAGGGGGCAGCGCAAGGTTGGGGAGGGTTCGGCCGTCCCCAACTCCAACCTTGTTTTGCATAATTTTTTTTTGTTTATTAAAACTTTTAAAACAAAACTAGGTTAGTTGTTTGGTTATTTATAAATTATATATATATATATATATATATATACAAAAAAATAATATTTCCAAGTTGATATATATAGCTATATAATATATATACTATTATTTATATTTATATATATATATATATATATATATATATATATACAAAAAAAACAATATTTCCAGATTTAGATATTCCAATATACAAGGAAATCTGCAAATAAAAACTTGCATTCATAAAATGTTTTAAACTAATACTATATATATATATTTTAATTCTAATGAGATTATTTTGTTCCCAATGCTAAAAAAACGATGATTTCAATCTTTTAAAAAAATAACAGCTTTCAATTTTATTATTTGATAAAAAAAAAAAGAACTTCAAATTTTCAACTATTCACATTACATGATTATCCATTTTGTGGTAAAGAAAAACACAAGTATTAAAAAAAATAAAAAAGCTAAGTGCTAATAAATTTTGCAAAGGAGCATACTATGCAAATATGATTTTCTTTGTTTAAAACACATAATATTCTCAACAAGGAAAATACAAATTTCTTTTTTTTGTAATCACATCTTTCCAATAAATAAACTTTCTTTTCAATGAAATCTAAACAGGTTTATATCAAAAAACCCACTTATTTGACAAAATCACTTTTCAAATGAACTTATCCTTCCCTCAAAGCCAAACTAAGAGTTACATCAAATAATAATAATAAAAGGAGAGCATCTACTACAAGCTTTCTTATCAAGAAGTTCAAAAATCACGTTACATTGTTTCTTCAAAATACAAGGAACTACTCAAGAAAGGTATAATGCAAAGCTCCTTTACAAGGATAAAAGGGATTGCTCAACTTAATCTTACTCAAGTTTAAAAGTAATCTTCAAATACCAAAGGGAGATTTTACAACAAAAGGGATACTAATTTACATATGACCCCAAATACAAAGGAGGATTTTACACATAAGGGAAGCTTCTACAAGCCATAATTTTCAAGAAACAAGAGGTAATGCCCACAATAGAATGAAGATGATAAAGGCCTCCAACCAACATCCCACTTCCATCTTGAGATCCAAATGCTAGTGCTTTCAAGAAAACCAACAAGGAGAAGAGGCTTGTTTGCCACCCAACCATAGGCATCATTACATGCCTTTCCCAAGGTTGGATACATGCTAGCCTCCCCCAATCCCATGGGAAAGAGGAAAACTAACCACAACTTGCACAAGAATTAGGTGAACAACCAATAATACATCCACACAAAAATAAGACAAATATCCAAGACAAGACTCCAAATTTTACAAGGTGAAAAAGAGGAGAAACCAAGTTCTACCTCTAAAACCAATGGGGAAGAGATGAGAGGAGATTCTCCAAAAGATGTAACCAATATTATAAGCACAATAACAAGACTTCCATACCCTTCTTATTGCTCCTATCTCATTTAAACCCTCCTTATTCCTCCACCCTTTCTCCAAGTCCTTCTTGGAAGGATTTTCAAACCCCAAAGGGGTTTCCTTACCAAGAATGGGGAAGGAGATTCAAGCCAAATGAATCAACTTCCCCACCTCAACCATTTGAGGGGAAACACTTAAACCCTACAAGGCTTATCCATCAAGCCTTGAGGATTGAGAGGGAAAATTCCCTCTCTCTTCCCCCACAAACTCCAAAACTCCATCATGCCCTATGATGGAGGGAGTAAAACAAGCAAACAATAATCAAAATCCACATGCAACAATAACATTTTCAAGTAAACAATCTAACAACTAATATGAATACAACACATGCAATGAGACTTAAGAGCCTACCTCAAAGAAAGCTCTCCAAAAATCATTCCAACTTCCAACTTCTCCACTCCTTGACCCAACCAACCTCTAGCTCCCAATCACACAAGCATTCAAGCAAAAAACTCCCAAAAAAAGGTTATCTTCATTTCCCATGAAGGGGAATTTGAAGAGGAGCAAGAAAAAATACTCACAAATGAGGGGGTGACATGTGTCACCCCTCTCCCCCTTCAAGGTCAAAGATTCCCAGAACAAAAGAGAGAAAGGGTAAAAATGTCTTTTTTCCCTCTTCTCCCAAATTACTCAAAATGCTAAAAAGACAATTCTAGTGCAACTTTTAAGAAGCACTCTAATCCACACCCCTTACATGGATGTGACCAAACAAGAGGCAAAAAGGGAGGTAAAACTCCCTCTAGCCTTGGAAATAAGCCCCCTACCTATTAGGTAGGGTCCAAGGGCTCATTTTTATGTTAAGGGAACTCCCAAACTAAAAAGGGGTCCCTAAAAATGCCCAAAATAACCCAATTTCGGGTTTGGAAAAATTAGGCACAAGGTTAGAGGGTGTGGGGTCCACCCAAGGGTTCACATTTGACCCTAAACCCCCAAAATTAATTACATCATTAATCTAAATCAAAACTTAATGCAAGTGGGGTCATTAATTCCTGAAAACAATTTTACAACACAACTAGACACCCTAAGAAAAATTAATAATTACAAGACATATTACATTACAAATGAGGGTCACCCATGGTGCCCAAAACAATAATTCTAATGCTAAGGCGTCAAGAAATAAACATGGCTATGGCTTAGCTCGTGGGCTGCTTGTGTAAAATTACGTAGCTGACCTGAATCCCATGTTCTCCAGTAACCTGTTACTTGCACACTCATTGCACACGTTAACGGCACCTGTCTGATAACGTATAAATCAACTACTCAGTAAAATGTCCATGAGTTCTAAACTAGCATATCATATTTTTGGAAATCAAAATACGAAAAAGTGCACAATCATACTCAATTCAACATAAGTTAGTCACAATAATAAAATGACATGTATCTATAGAATCTCAACATGTAAAAAACTGAGTATCCATCAATATAACCACGTCCCGAAACAACATTGTAACAATTAGTATCGATGACATCATAAGATAATGCAAACAACATAGTAATCAAGCTAAATCGGTGCTATACGCCTAAATGTCCATACATGCCTAATCAGATCAAATCTCCTAATGTATTGTTCAAAACATATCAAGTCTATGTCAAAACATGTCTATGAGTAAATGAGCAACAAGTAACTGAGCTATAAAAATGTGGGCACTACATAAAGTATATAGTTCCCGATTTTGCAATGAAGGAAAACTAGATTTTATTCTTCACATTGAGAAGAGTTATAAATATTCATTGTTGTTTTTCATGAAAAAAGAGAGACTAAAAGCGAAAGACTAAACAAGAATTAGAGATAGATGCTTGATCTCCCTTTAAGGGTATGTAGTGTCACACTAGGCTTCTCTAGGGATATTCTATCCAATATGATATAATTATTAAGTTTATAAAGGATGTCAAAATGTTTTTACACTATAATTCTTCTTCTAATATGATCCTCCTTCCATTACAATAGTCCTCCTTTCATGCAAAATGGGGAGCTACGCAACAACAAATGTTTGTTTGTTCAAGGATGGAAAAATTCCCATCTTTCTAAATAGTCCAATACAATTGAAAAAAAATATGGCAAAACCAAAATGTTAGAATGTCTAGAGAATGAGCTAATGTATATTCTCATTATTACAAGTGGTCCAAGTCTTTTTTCAAAACAATTACCTTTAATTAATAAATACACGGTGGCAAACAATATATTTGTATGTTTTTTTTAATTATTGGCAAATAGTTTTTTGAAAGGGACTATACCCTTGTACAGCAAGGCTCAGGAGCCAGAATAGGAAAATAAAGCTCGAAAAAAAGGATCAACATCCTGATATAACAATAAGGACCAACTACAGAACGCAGTCTGCAAAGAAACAACCAGCAGCAACACAACAGCAAATAAACACCTGTTGGACAGCGATCAAACAGCAAACACGCAGTGGTCCGGCCACAAAAATGATAACAATGTACTCCGGCCTTGACCACTAACGAAGAAAACATCCAGACGATCAACTCAAAAGAGCCCAACAAAAACTGTCAAGAAAGGAACCAGCAAAAGCAAACCAGCTGCAACAAAACAGCAAAAAAACAGCAACAAAACAACAACACAGCTGCCTAGCAACTACGTAGCAGGCCATATACCAAAATGTAGCAATAATAGCGCCCAAAAAGACAAGAATCAAATCTTGTCCGATATGGTGGGGGATTTAGATTTGGCATTACCCTTCTTTTTCCGATCCACCACTGTCCATTCTTGATTTCCCACATCCACTATAGTCGGAAAAACTGCAATAGGTTTGATGGGGGAGTGATCCAAATGGGAGGTCAGAATATCTTTAATCACTGAATCAGCAGCCTGTAAAGAATAATCTGGAGGCTTCTCTGTATTGGTCTGTGAATCAACCATGATGGGTGAGTTAGCTTGCAGGGGGGCACTTGATTCCTTAGCCGGATCTGAGTCGATTGTAAGATGTTCAGGTAGAGAATCCCTCCACCAGGCTGTTTTGGTCTTACGTTTGGAGTGTTCACAGTCATCTGTAACATGACCAGTTTGGAAGCAACGCCTACATCTGAAGGCAAGTCTCTCATAGTCTATCCTCTGCACCCAGAGCCTGGCTCCAATCTGTAGATTGATTTCTGCTGGTAAACATTTGGAGGTATCGAGATCAACCAGGATTCGAGCATAAGTAGTATGGGTTTGAATGGAGGTCTTATCATCGACTACTACACATGAGCCTAAAGTATCCCCTATAGCAATGAGACAAGATCTGTTCCAAAGCTGCAATGGGAGTCCTGGTAGACGAACCCAAATCGGGTAGGTATCAAAAGACTCCTTTAATGGGTCGAAAGATGGATACCATGGTTTGGACATAAGCCCATGTTCCCCCCAAACCCAATGTTGACTAAAAATTAAATCCCTATCTTCAGGGGTTTCAAAGACAGCAATGAAGTAAGCTTTAGCACAAGGATAAAGCTCAATCTTACCTTGTATTTTTTTCTCTCCATCTCTGGGCTATCCAGTCATGAAGCTGAGAAAGATTAGGCCAAAATTTGTGAAATCTGCATATGAGCCCCAGTTGGGAGAGATTTTCCTCCTCCTTAAGAACCTTTAGAAGTAAATCCTCTTCGATTTTCAGCGTCGGGACCTCCTGGGAGGGTTTTAAGAGCTCATTTCTGACATTCTCCTTCTGTTTGGAGACCGCTGAAGCATAAGATCCGGACCTATTGTCGCTGTTTAGTTTGTCCTGGTTCTGGCTTACCCCTGTACCTCTTCCTCCATCACCAGATCCACTCTTAGTCTCTTGCAACCTGCAGTTACCAGTATTGAGTTTTAAAGGAGATAATGAATCTTTGACTGAACCATCTTTACCTGTCCCATGAGTGAACACCCCTGTTTTGATATGGGGGTCTTGGTTAGTATTGAAAGCCATACCAATCCATGAGATTGGTGCTTTATTTTCCTCTACATTTTTGCATCCGCCTCCCACAGATACCACTAGTTTCTTGCCACCATTAATAGGGACCTCATTTCGAATTTCTGAGAGGGGCGAACCTCTGGCAACTTTCGTGCCTCCTCGAACCCTATTTTTAGATGAAGCCCGCGTAGAAACCATGGAATAGCCGTGGAACAGTCGCATAGCAATCTCGGAGCAGTCGTGGAGCAGCTGCGGAGCAATCTCGGAGCAGTCGCGAAGCAATCTCGGAGCAGCCACGGAGCAGTCGCGGAGTAGCCGCGGAGCAGACGCGGAGCAGAGGGAAAACAGATTCAAAAAAATTTAGAAAATGTCAGTGAATTAAACAATATATTGTATGTTGGTCATGATATTTCATAGTATTAAACAATATATGTTAATTTATCATATATGAAAATGGGCATTTTCCATTCATAAATCAAATTAATTGAACTATGATAATTGGTATATGCCCAAGGGTATGCAAAGATAAAATTAGAAAAATGTTCATATCAATTACTTGTAGCATCTTGATAATGAGAATATGTCCATTCTAATAATAAGAATCACAAAGAAAAATAGGCAGAATGAAAACTACATATGCCCACTCTAATAATAAGAATCACAATGAAAAATAGGCATAAGGAAAACTACATATGGGCATTTGTATACTCATATGGAAAATACATGTACATGAAGTGGATTGTTCCCCATTTTTTTTTGCAATGAAAGGAAAAGAAGATGTTATTCTTCACATTGAAAAGAGTTATAAATATTCATTTTTATTTTTTATGAAAAGAGAGAGAGACCAAAATCATAGGGGCTATCCATCAAGGATAGTGCAACCAATATGATACAATTATTAAATCTATAAATGCTATTAGAATGTGTCCTTCCATTGCAATCATCCTCCTTTCATGCAATTTATGGGGAACAATCCAACAGTAAAGTTTTTTTGTTCGAGGATGGACGAATAGCCATAAATATAACTATTCCTAAAACAAAACTATAAAAATACATAAGAATTGATCTCTCTTAAGGGTATGTAGTGCAAAACTTGACGTAGTCAGAACTTAGCTCCACAAGGGATAGTCCAGCCAAAATGATACAATTGTATTCATGACATGAAGATGAAGTGGGTTGGGCCTCATTTTGCTTTTAAAAGAAAACCATATGTTATCCTTCACATTGAGAAGAGTTAGAAATATGCATTGTTGTTTGTGTCAAAAAATTCCTTGATATTCTTCATGAAAAGAAAGAGTGCCCAAAAGTAAAATAATAATCAACAATAAAAGATAAAGGCTTGATCCCCTGTTAATGATATGCATTGTAGCACTAGGCTCTGTCAGGGATAGTCCAACCAATATAATACAATTACTTACTCTATAAAGGTTGTCAGAATATTTTTACACAATTCTTCTTCTAATATGATCCTCCTTTGATTGCAATGATCTTGCTTCAATGAAAAATGGGGAACAACCCAAAAATAAATGTTGTTTGTTAGAGGATGGAAAAATGCCCATATGAAAATGGGCAGAGACTGGGCATCTTCCATTTCTAAATTAAATGATTAAGAATGGCCATCTTCCCAAGGGTATGTAGTACAGGAATTGGCAGACCCAAGATGCCCTTTCTAAATCAAAATAATAGAACTACATAAGGCTTGATCCCCCTCGAGGCTATGTAGTGTAGCACTTTGTGGAATCACTAGTCTCTGTCAGGGTTAGTCCAGCCAAAAACAATATAAATTTTTAGCGGTATCGTAATATGAATAATTCCAGTCATAGTTTAAAACCATATTTAAAAATATGGAATGACATGAAACATAACATGAGATTGATATTTTTATAAAAAAATTTACCAATAATTCTTTAATTCTTTAATATCCTAATTTTTAGATCCCTTTAAATGTTTTAGAGAGTTATAAGAATACTAAAAAATAAATTACTGAAATAAAAAAAATTAAAACATTGATTGTATTAAAATGGTTAGAATTTTGTACATTTATCATGGGCATATGCCAATTATCATATTAAAAAACATTTTGTCTTGTATTGAATTAGGAAACTAATTTTTTTCCTTGTATTGAATCAGAAGCAGTGCATTGTCACAGATTTTATAGAGGTATAAATTCTCACAACCTATACAGAGGTATTAAAATGATTAAGTTCTTGTACAAAATAAATTTTGATTCTCAAATCCTTTATAAAGGTCTAAAAATTATTTAAGTTCAATATTTATTTGTATTGAATGGGTAGATGCCCCTTCTCCTGTATGAATCAAATTAGAATAATAGAAATAAAATTGAGTTTGTTTAAGAATATTTATAATTAAAATTTGGCTTGTGCCCGTTGTGAAAATTCTAATACCCAATACTATACAATATAAGACTTTTGTTTAGCAAGGTAAGACCATAGTAATGGAAGTGCAGCATTCAATCTCAAAGGATAAGTCATGTGTGCCTTGGCCTTGTGTATGTGGTAAATCTTTAAACAATGCAAAGACAAACATATGATATCAAGGCTAACAGACGTGACACGATTCACCTTTTTTGCAAGGCCAAGTAGCAAATATTAATTTTCAAGATAAAATGCCTTAGTTAACATGATTCACCACTGATGCAAGGCTAATTTGTAAATAATTCACCTTCGGGATAAAATACTTTACTTTTATTAATATTATCTAACCTTGATGAACATCGACCATGAATAAATAATATCATTTTATGGATGAAATAATAAATATAGAATTATCATTTATTTTGTGATCAACTATCACACCCAATTCGGAAACTAAGCAATGCCTTCCAGGTGGTAAGTCCATTATGTACTTTGGTAACAAACATAACAGATAACTCTCCGCCTTATCATGAAGGATTGGAAATGGATTTTTTAGGTAAATTCCCATATTACCAAGAAGGAGAATCATATACATTTTTTGCAAGGGAATGTGATTATGTTGAGACTCTGAACCATGCATGAAATGGTCATTTTTACATGCAATGTTTTATAACTTTGGAGGATAACAACTATGCAAGTATTACAAAAGTTTGAAGTGATATTTTTTAAAACCCATATCAAAAATACTAAAGTTATAAAATACAACATTATAATTTATCTTTATACCTAGAGGCTCGGAATACAACAGAGAAGAGTTATAATTATCTCTGAAACTTATCTTCAATTTAAAAAATAACTCCCCATATTAACAACTATGATTAGGTTAACAACTACACATGTCTCATAAAACATTGAAATGATATTCTTAATACCCAGATCAAAAAATACAGAAGATCAAAAATAGTGCATTATCTTTAACCTTAGAACATAATATAAGGGAAATAAAACTAAATGATATTCTTCATCTCATAATAATTCAATAGAGAAGAGTTGAATAATATATGCATCAAATTGTCTTCAAATCGGGTTCTTCACAAGCAAAAACAGTCTTATGAAATAGAGGGAGCCCAAAATGGAAAGGGTCAACAAAAATTTATCAGAGAGATAAAACAATATCTCAAAAAAAATTCTCAAATTTTCCACTTCACATGACAAAATGGTCTATGGGGAGGTACTTTATTTTATAATAGGAATTTGTGCATTGTGATATCCTTTATAGAATTTTTACATGTTTATAATGGGCACAATTCCATTCTCATACAAACAAACATTTTTTTGTTTTATAATAATTAATAATTGTATTATATTAGCACCCTCTCTTAAAATCTTAGTTTCCCTGCACCCCTGCCTAAATGGTTAACTACACACAAAAAAGAGAAATCATTCAATCCATGTCTATATATACATATGTGTGTGTGTGTGTGTGTATACATACATACATATATATACATATATATGTATGTATATACACACACACACACACACACACACACACACACACATATATATATATATGTATATATATACATACATATATATATATATGTATATATGTATATATATGTATGTATGTATATATATATAACAGAAAGGATGAATAAGAAAGAGATAGCTTCACCAACCGCGGTTAACTTTGAAATTCCCAAGATCTCTACCATCATCAAAAAACTTCACCACTGTCATTCTCTCTACCATGTCACGGAAGAATTAATTGTCATAATTTTCCCAATTTCCCTCCTACGGGTTCTCGAAGATGTATTTGACAAACAAATACCTTCAATTAATAAAAGGTGGTAAACAATTTATTTACAAATTAATGGTAAACAAATACTCTATGAAGGCTCTGAGACTGGGAATTTGTCCATTATAAAACAAGCTACATTTTATCTCTATTCTTCTTTTATGATTCCAATTA
>CM034147.1:51074482-51148550 GCA_019776745.2 Taxus chinensis
CCCTTTTTGGCACTCTACCAAATTTGATAAAGTGTTTGAGGTTGATTGTGACGCCTCACATGTGGGTATTGGGGCTGTTCTAAGTCAAGGAGGAAATCCAGTAGCTTTCTTTAGTGAGAAATTGAATGAGGTAAGAAAGAACTACTCTACTTATGATGTGGAATTTTATGCAATTATACAAGCATTAAGGCATTGGAGGGCATTACTTAGTGCCTAAGGAGTTTGTGTTATTTACAGACCACATAGCCCTAAAGTATGTGAATACCCAAAAGAAGTTGAATAGTAGGCATACAAAGTGGGTATCATTTTTGCAGGGATATACTTTTTCTCTAAAACATAAATCTGGAAAACAGAATCAAGTTGTAGATGCATTGAGTAGGTGTGTGACTTTGTTTACCACTATGGAAAATGAGGTGGTGGGTTTTGAAGCAATAAATGGTTTGTATTCTTCTGATTCTGATTTCAAGGATATTTTTGAAAGACTAATTAGTCCATTGTCAGACAATGCAGGAGATGTCTTGGATGAGTATATTTTATAGGATGGCTACCTATTCAAGGGACGCCAACTATGTATTTCAGTTGGGTCTATGAGAGAGAATATAGTGAAAGAGTTGCATAGCATAGGGTTGGCTGGGCATTTTGGTAAAGATAAGACGATAGCCTTAGTAGCAGACAAATACTATTAGCCAAAGTTGAAAAGAGATGTGGTAAGATATGTGGAAAGATGTCGAATTTGCCAAGTCTCAAAAGGCCATGCACATAATACAGGGTTGTATATGCCATTGCCTGTTCCCAAAGGGTCGTGGACAGATCTGAGTATGGACTTTGT
This sequence comes from Taxus chinensis, assembly GCA_019776745.2. Taxonomy (NCBI): domain Eukaryota; kingdom Viridiplantae; phylum Streptophyta; class Pinopsida; order Cupressales; family Taxaceae; genus Taxus; species Taxus chinensis. The sequence continues at coordinate 51,075,312 of CM034147.1, forward strand.
TTTGGGATTACCAAAAACACAACGAGGTAATAACTCAATTTTTGTGGTTGTTGATAGTTTTTCTAAGATGGTTCATTTTATTTCCTGCAAGAAAACAAGTGATGCAACAGGTGTAGCAGATTTGTTTTTCAGAGAAGTTATTTGTTTGCATGGTGTTCCAAAAACTATTACTTCAGATAGGGACACCAGGGTCTTAAGTCACTTCTGGCAGACTTTATGGAAGAAATTTGGAACTCAAATATAGTTCAGTAGTGCCTATCATCCGCAGACTGATGGGAAAATAGAGGTGGTAAATAGGAGTTTGGGAAACCTGTTAAGGTGCATTGTTGGGGAAAAGCTGAAACAATGGGACTTAGCATTACCACAAGCTGAGTTTGTATATAATAGTTCCATAAACAGATCCATAGGAAAGTCTCCATTTTCAATTGTGTAAGGGAGTAATCCAAATGGAGTGTTAGATTTGGTGCAACTACCAGTTGATGGCAGAGTCAGTGATGATGCAGAAGCATTTGCCGAACATATACAACAATTGCAGGAAGAAGTGCGGAGGAAGCTGCAGAATAGTAATGATAAGTATAATGAAATAGTAGATGTGCATAGATGGAGAAAGGTATTTACAATTGGTGAGTTGGTTATGGTATATCTGCAGAAGGAAAGGTTTCCAAGAGGAACCTATAACAAGCTGAAGTACAAGAAGATTGGTCCCTACAAAATCGTGAAAAAAATAAACGATAATGCTTATGAGGTAGAATTGCCTAGGAATTTTGATATTTCTCTAGTGTTTAATGTTTCAGATTTGTATTTTTTTCATGGGGATGGTGCAGAAGGGGATTCTATTGATGAAGTAGTAGATTGGAGGAAATAGGTTCCGGTGAAGAAGAAAGAAGAAGTGGATCAGATTCTAGATAAGAAAACAATGGACACATGAAATGGGAAATACAACAAATATTTGGTACATTGGAAAGGACTGGAACAAGAGGACAATACTTGGGTCACAGAGTGGGAGGTTTAGAAGTTAGATGTAGATAAATGGAAGCATTTTGAAGAAGACAACTTGCAGGAGCTGCGTTTTTTTCAAGCAGGGGAGAATGATGCACCAGAATTAGCAGGAACTTGACAAGGTCATAACTTGAGTTCCGGGTGTCCGTTTGAGTCCCTTTTTTTTTAAAAACCACGTGTTTTGATGAGACAAATGAAGTGGAAACTAGCCCTACCATTTGGGGCAAGTTTTCAACATGTTTTTGGCCCTAAATCTGCCATCTTGAGGCCAAAAATTAGGATTTAAGTTATAGTTCGGTTTTTTCCTATTTTTGATCATTAGTTAATTTTAGTCTATTAATTGCATTATGAGTTAGAAATTTGGAAATTCCTCTAATTTAGGGATGTAGAAGATGCATGGAAATTTTTGTGCCCGTAGAAATAAGCATGCGAACTTACTAAGAATAGCAAGTTCTAGTAAACTGCTAAAAATAGTAATTTCCGCCACCTAGAGTAGATTTAGTCAGAGTTAGCTAGAGTTTACTTAGAAACTTGAGTTGGGAGTTGTTTTCCTATTTAGGAAAAATTGTAATTCATTATTTGGGAATAAATAAGGAGATCTATTTTCTTTGGAGTTCATAATATTTGCAGTATATCTGGTTTGTTCTTAATTTGGCTACATTATCCATGCTCAGAAGAAAAAAAGTATCTATGCTGGAAAAAGGCATTTCAGAATCATTTGTAAAGCAATCTGTAAAAGAGAAAATATTATTAAAACAAAATCAAAATTGATGAAAAGATTCATATTTATTTATTTGATGAAAATTCATTAAATTTGATTTAGAAAATGTCAGTTTCCTTATCCACTCTATGTCATTCACCTGGTATGGAGGTGGAAGATGTGATAGTGGATTTAGACTGGTAAACATTCAGAACCCTTGGATATTATAAAACTGAATGAAATTGGATTTTTCATCCTTGAAAATTCTTTCAAATGATCGAGATCAATGCATTTTTGGGAGCATGTGATTGAGAGATGCAACTCCAATGTGTCCCCTGTATTAATATTACGTGGTGGGACAAATGTATTAAACAAATAATTCCTTGCTTATCTTTATGGTGGAGAATCAAAAGCAAGAGATCATGCTCCAAAAATATTATAAATGTCAAACTTCACCTCAGGTGCATCCCCTCTACAATTTTTGTGTTCTTTTTATTATAGTCATTATGTATACGTTAATTCTTAACAATGTTTACTTTGTTCAAATATTAAGATGTACATCCTTCATATAGTTTACTCCTAAAATTTCTTTTCATGTTATAGAATATATGTAAAAAGAAATTAGAAGTTTAATTAGAAGAATAGAGTTAAAATTTAAATATTATTTTTTACTTGTGAATATTAGATTGAATCACTTTGATAAATATATATTAATTTAAAATTTTGTGCAGATACAGCTGGAGAATATCCAAAAAATGTATGTAAAGAAATAGGTAAAAATATTAAACCTTTTCATTTGTCAATATTAGTTGGAATCAATTCGATAAATATATCATGATTTTAATTTTTATGTGGAGATACAACAAGAGAAAATCTAGAAAATATACAGCTAACAAATGTGTGTAACGAAATAGGTAAAAAAAAAATTTGTGAAATATTATTATCGTATTTGAAATATATACAATTTAATAATGATGTTTAATAATGAATGTCTATTTCCCAATTTCTAATTTTTGTATCTAAAGAGTTTTATCGAATTGCATTCTCATGGTCTACGTTAGATACAAATTCCAATGTAGAAAAACTAGTTAAAGTGGACATGCATCCTTTGTTTTGTTGTGGTATGGAGCATTGCGAAAAAGAGGGAGACAAATTTATTAAAGATTTGGAAACAATTTGGAAAACACCATAATTTCCATACAAATTTGAAACTACAGTTGTAGTTAATGTAATCAACAAAGGAGTTCTTGAAGATTTTTTTTTGGTGTCTCTAAAGGTTTCTAACACAGAATTTAAAAATAATAAGCGGCTTATATCATCATTTTTTACATAACAATTCTTGATAGGGGTTGTGGATGATGTAAGAGACATCTTAAAGGGATGTTCTCTTTTTCAAACAACAGCGGAACAAATCAATATATAAAATTGTGTTTATTACATTTTTCTAGTTTTTTTCCCATTTTCCATTTGAAGTGATGTTATTTATGGTTGTTAGTATGTAGTAATCAAAATGTGTTTATTACAATTTTTTAGTTATTCTTCAAATTTCATCCAAATGATGTGATTGGTATATAATGCTCAAAACTAGATTTGACAGGTTTATACAAAGATATCATTTTCCATGAAAATAAGTTACTAGTTTTGGGGGTGGAAATTTGAATTCATTATAAAAAAACTTTCACACTTAATATGTACATGGTTAAATCATGTAGGTTCACACCCAAATTTATGTCAATCTTTAGAAACATTTAAAATAAAATTACTGAAATTGATTGAGTTTATATAGATAAATTTAGTTTTTCTTTTCTTTTTTCTCATAAAAATTCATTAATATTGGATTTATTACCATCATTTTATGCAAAAAAAAATGTGACTTGTATTATCGCATAACAACACATTTCCATGATTACTAAGATTGATTGATTTTACTTGTTACTATTATGTTGATTAATAAATATAAATTAATTAAGTTTATTTCTCCATCTGTTTCTCAGGTCTGCTAGGTGGGAGGAAGCAGTCACTATGGGCTAAGTTTAACAGCATGGAAATACCTCCGCTGCCTAGTTTGTTTTTCTGGGTTTAAAGGGAGAGATGGATTTCTTTGGAGATATCACGTGGGCTCGCATACAAATAATTTTCTAGGCTGAATCTAGGTCTGTATATGAATCTCATTGAAAGGTTTCTGGGTGAGGACTATTTGGCCACTTCTGGAGTCAGAGATTAAGGAAAGGTTTCACAAGATTTTGGGGTTTTCATACAACTTTCTTCTTTAGACTGCTCGAGCTGGTGGGACTACTAGTAGCAGGAAGAAGGTGGAACCCAATCATCATGCTGCTCAGGTGGATGTCATTCAGTTGGACGATTGAATGTTTTTCTTCTCTGGGTTCTTTTTTTGTATGTAATCATCATATGTTGTTTCCTTTGGTTACCTGTATTGTTTTCAGGATTTTGTATCTTTTCTGCTTTGGGTAGGTCATTGGGGGTGCTATAGGTTTGGATGTAAATGGGTGGGATCCCTCTAATCCCCTGGTTCTAAGCTCCAGTAAAAATCGTTAAACTATCAAATATATTATATATATATATATATATATATATATATATATATATATATATTGAAATTGGTTTTTTATAGACTATATCTTAACAATTCATTTATTACCATCATTTTATGTTGTAAATATCTCATAACACATTTCCTACATTCATTCTATGCAAATAAATCTATGTTATAATTAATCATTCGTCACACAGATATATATTATCAAAATATGTAAAATATACAACATTCAAATGCACACTACCCCATAGTTAAAATAAATCACATCTAAATTCTTCTTTCTTTCTATATTGATTTTCTTTTTCTTTTATGATTCTTATATGAGAATGTTCATATGCCCACTCAATAGAAGATAAAAATGTTTGTTTGTATGAGAATGGACATATGCCCATTCAATACAAGATTAAAATGTTTGTTTCTATGAGAATGGACAATATAAGTATTTGATATGCATTACAATGTTATGAATGTATTAATTATCCCAATGAGTATTTCTTAATATTAGTATAAAATTGTAAACTCCTAAAATGGAAATCCCTCATACATGATATATAATTCCAAAAAATCACTTTATGGATTCTTATAATAGCCAAATCAAATTTCAAAATCCCCTTTTTGGATTCCAATAATAGCTAAATCAAATTCCAATATTTGGTATAAGAAAAACCAATATAATTTATTTTAGTATTTAATCTATATTGTAGAATGTCCATATTTAATAAAATTATGGTTGACATCATTCCATAAAATTTTTATTTTACATTGATATTAGCCTAGGCAAAGCCATAGAGTTTGGCACACAATGGATTATGGTCCCGACTGACCTGTATGGTCCTACCCTCTTTCATATTATGGATCTATTTTGAATTTTAATATCTTAAACATGTAATTTCATCTTCCTGGGGTTGTCCTTTGTAATATATTTCTCCTACATAAGGCCATATACTAAATTAAATTTCACTTCATAAGTCACCTAACACTTTCATAAGATCCAACTGTAAATATCAATACAAAATCACTCAAGAATATCCTAAATATTCCAAAAATAGTTGCACATCACTTATACCATCTAGTTTTACAAGTATGAAGTACTCAACCAGGTCAAAAGAGTCAAGATTATTCCATTTCTAAGCATTCAAATGTCTTAGATCCATGTATTTGTAAGAGCAAAGTCACTCCAAAAATTATCAAAGGTATTCGAGGGACAAAAAGGTTTATTCTAGCAGCTAAAATACACCACATCACACTACTACTGTGTTATTTACATTCTCTACTAAACATGGATCATTTTATCTTTATGTCAAAATAAATGAGAGAATTCATGAGGGGTTATATTAGATTACATTCAAACTTGCACATATTCCTAGGATAACTACATGAGGGTTGATCTTGCTCGAGAGTATGTAGTAGAACACATGGATTTCTTCTTCAAGGGGTTGTCTACCAAGGATAGTCCAGCCTCACCACAAAATGATTTCTCCTTTTTATATCTAGTTCTTTGATGAATGATATTGTAGGAATCTAGGGTTTCCACTTGTTTTAGGTCATTACAGGTTGTACCAAGGTTGTGTGAACAAGATTGACATCAATCGAATCATATTTCTAGAAAAGTGAAGGACATGTAAATCTATAGAACCTCACTATAATAATTTTCAAGAACTTATAGTATAATTCATGAATGTACATGAGAATGGAAAGGATTTATAATAGTTGTATGGTCTTGCGCTATAGAAATTTCTAGTTATAATCTCAGAAATTGAAAAATCCTTAGTCTCAAATCAACTTTTTTACTCATGTTCCACATCTAGGTCTCATCTTTTCCACTCATTACAACTAATTCTTCATATCCTCTTATGTAATTGAGATATTTTTCTATTCCTTATTATTATTACAAGTATTAATGCATCGTTATGATTATACACATTGGTTAATTATAAATTAATTAATTCAAAATACCCTTATATGTTACAAACTCTTGCATGTTATATATTGATTGTACATTACGTTTACACATTATATTATTTTGGGTATAAACAAAATCCTTTATATCGATGTATTTATTGCCTTTGAGTTTTCCTTATATCTTTCCTATCATGTCTAAAGTATCCTTACACTCTTTGTATTTTTTTAGAGTGTTTTGTAATCTCCAAGGATCTATTTGGAACTTCCAAATGTTATTCATATGTATTTTATTGGTCCGCCTTAGCTCAATTTTCATTGCTCCTTGTTCTCAACTTTTTTAATTTAGGAGATCAAATTTAGTGTCAAAGGATATGAATTTTAATTCAATTTTTTTATACATATGCAAGAATTCTAATCTATTTTATATTCTTACATATTTAAAATCCTAACAGTTGAAAATTTCATTCTACCATTTCAAGAAGAATTCAAAACATTATAGAGAATAAAGCACCATATTGAGAATTTTTTTGAAGAATTTTAGATCATGAATCTATAAAATAATTTATTGAAAGTAAAGGAAAATATATTGTATCAGGTTATTTTTCCTAGTTAATGAATATCTTTGAGGGAGCTGATAAATGTTAATATAAATTGACCACTATTTGGTGTAACATATACCTAAACATTAATTTTTACCTCAATGTTTTAAATTTTAACTAATTAATTAGGGCTTGGAGAAAAACCAAATTTTCCTAGTGATCAAATAAAGGTTTTTGAAGCCCTAGACCAGACAAATACACTCATCAAAATATATTGTTTTCCTATATGATATTTGTAGACACCTAAAATTTTCCTATGTAGTTTTAATACTAAAATTGCACTAATTACCCTCTTTCCCATCATTTCCATTATAATTAGTGATTTCCTGCTAATTAACTAACTTACCCCTCTATTTTGGTCAATTAACAAAACTTCGTTAATTAACCAATTAATGACTTTTCATTAATTAACTAGCCTTTACCCCATTCCGGATGCCAATTAACAACACTTTGTTAGTTATAATCCTCTTCAAATCAATTAATTAATTATTATTAGTTAATCAAGCCTTTATAATGTTGTAGTTAATTAATAAACCTTATTATTAATTAAATTCCCCTTTTAAATCATCTGAATCATACCTATTTTCCTCTAAATCCCCTCTAAATAGCTTTCTAAGCTTATCCTAACCTATTAATTAATCCTAGTTGATTAATTAAATCATATCCAACTCCCATGAGTTGCTAATTCTAATCAATTCCTTCTAATCATGCTTATCTATTCTAATTCTACTTTATCTTTTATCCCACATTCACTAGGATTGTAGTTTCTTCCAAATGGAAAGTTATATATACAACCTATTATCCTCCCTTCACACCACACCACACTTTGAATAGTGATTACTACTATTGATAGAGGATTCTCTAGTGTTGGAATAGATTATTATTTTTTATTCCATTTATCTCATAGTTGAGTAGGAAAGGAAGATCCAAACATGGCCTGGTATCCATTTTGGTGAGATCCTTTCATCACTTTGGAGACAACATACAAATTGATTTCTTATGATCTAAATAGGATCGTATTAATTATCAATCATACATTACAAAGCACATCTAATTCTAAGGAATGGCTTTGCATTAGATGTTTAAATTTATTTTGATGCATTATAAGTTATTTCCTTTAAAGATTTATCATTGATGTTCTTATTAGATTAACTTTGTTTAGGACCTACTTGGTGTTAGCTTCATTCAATTAGATTATTTAGTTTAGTATACATACAATATTAACTTGGAATATCACTTGATAGATAATACATTGTCAAGTTTTGAATTTAATGGTTTTGAAAAGGTCCTTCATGAATCCTAGGTTTTCTACATTCTCTCTCTCTTTCCAAAAAAACCTAGTCTTCACAGTCATATTTTGGTAATTTTTACAAGATCTTGAGATATAATCATATAATAGTAAACCTTTCATGTCACCTTTCTTTTTTTGTTTTTCATAGTTATTAATTAGGTTTGAATTATTATTTCATTTTTATTTAGGTATAATTAGTTATTTATCAGTATTTTAATTACATCCTAGCATAAATTATTTTGGTTAACCCATGCTCCCTTACACCTTGTTAGGATTAGATATTTATCAACGTATCTCTTCCACACAACCTATGATCCACATCCTATGTATCTTCCTACTAAATTTTCTTTTTAATGTATGTCACTTGACACACTTGTCTTTAACACTTTCCCTATTTCTTATGTGTTTCTTACCTTCATTAGTCTAATTATTTTCGACCATTTATTCACTTCTTTCCCCCTCCATACATTCAATCTATGTTCCCTATCTCTCTCTTTATTTTCTACAACACAAACAATGATTAATTCCCTTGTGTATAATTTCTTTAAGCAAAATATCTCATTTGAATCAACAAAACAATTATTGAATTGGTCTTCTTAACACCAAATTGTCATATGATTCCCTATCTCTCTCTTTATTTTCTACAACACAAACAATTATTAATTCCCTTGTGTATTATTTATTTACACAATATATCTCATTTGAATCAACAAAACGATTGTTGGATTATTCTTCTTACCACCAAATTGTCACATGATTCTATGAAAATGTCTCAAAATTTATATCTAAGATCTCTTATTTCTCATGTTGGAGCATAATATTCATGGGGATCCACACTTAACATAAATGGCCCCTAAATATATATTAAAGGATCTTATTATATGGTGGATACCTATAATATATACATAATCTAAATAAAATATAACTACATATATCGTATCCTAAAGCAGTTTTGAGAAAATATAATCAGATATTATTTATATTATCTAATTATTATGTAGTCAACTAAAGCATAACTATTACATAGTTATATTGAATGGTTATAACCATTCATACCTATTTTTTGGATGGTTGAGATTCAACCATCATCCTGTTTAGGTGGATTCCCTAAATAGGGTAAATGATGCAAGGCATAACTTGGAACACACGATGATATCTTTCATTTGAGTATGTAAGTTTGTGAGAGAGGAGTTGTAGGGAAGTGTGAGGAATATTTGTTAGAGGAAAAGTTTAAAGGATCTATAAAATCCATGGTGAGGCCATTTTTATGAGAGAAAAAGGAGAAGGAGATACATAACAAGTTGTTAAATAGTTTGTACAATGGTCAAACAATTTGTAAATTTTCATATTATTAATAAAATATTAGATGATGTTTTTTGTGGAGTTTTCAACCTAAAATCACATAAATCTAGTATAATGTGTTCTCTCTAATTTTCTATTCAATTATTTGGTTTCTTGTATTATTGTTTCATATTTTTTGAAATTACTATCTATCAATTATTTATAATCCTCAATATTTATTGACATAGAATTAAAGACTTGGTTTAGCTAGTTAATCATTTTGTAGGAAGTAAGGAAAACTTAGCTATAGAAGAAGAAAAAATGGTTACATATATTACTGTTACCCTATGGAGTGTTTTTGAAATAGTTTTTTCTCATTCTTCTGTATAAAAGCATGCATAAAAATAGATAAACATTTTATTTGAAATCTACATTTTAGAAACATAATTTTTTTTGCATAATGGTTTCAATAAAGTACAAATCAATTTTTTTAGCACAGGTGATATTATCTAACACCATCTTTTTTCTAAAATGAATGATATTGTCTATTTTATAGCATGATTGATACCATCTATTTTTTAGTATGGATGATACCATCTTTTGGCATGTTCATTACCATATGTTTTCAAAAACAAAATATTCCTTGACTATTGTTGTTTTTCTAGCATGGTCGATATTGTATGTTTTCAATTTTTTACAAAAATTATATCATAGTTGATGCAATTATGATAGCATGGTAGATATCATATATCATCATTTTCTTTAATTTTCTACTGTGGATGATGTAATTATGATATCTTGGTCAATGCATATATGTTATATTTTTAGATGTAACATGTTTTAGAAATATATACTAGAAAAAGCATCCATATGTGCTTATGGAAGGATGATATGGATTTGTAATATAGATATTACTCAAAAATACTTGTAGAACTTAATACACTTTTTAATGGATAATTTTATAACAATATTGATTAAGTACATGCATGTATTAAAAAAATAGATTAGTTAGGATTTATTTAATTTTATTCATCTATATAAGAAATTTTATAGCCACACCATTGAAAAACACAATCCATATTTGTTTTTTATGGATAATTTTATAACAATATAAATTGAATACATACATTTATAAAAAAAATTAGATGAGTTTGGATTTCATTATTTTTGTTTATGTTTATGAGAAATTTTATATCTACACCATTAAAAACACAATCCAAAAATTCATGGCATGATTGAAATGAATCATGATGATCACTAGATATATACCAAGGTAGATGCAAAGAGGAAAAAATATAGTGGATTCATTTGAATCCTACATAGAACACATGTCTACAAAACTCAAAGAATAATAATGCTTCTAAGGACAAGCTTAATACACTTCAGTTTTAATTTCTATCTTGGCTTCTATAGTCCTAAAAGATGTAGGTGTAGCCATGTAATTAAAAATCAAGAAGGTAGGTTCCATCATACTCTGTAACCTATGAAAAATAAAAAATAAGTTCAGATTTATATTGTTCAAAACATTTAAAATAGGATTCAAGTGGTTGCTTCTGTAACCTGATCGTAGTGGAGGATATGAGTTGAAGAAGAGGGAGGCTAGAGTATGAGGAGATGTTTATAGTTGACACCATCAATACAAATAAACATCTTCCACATGTTCAAATTCCCATAAACCTTCATGTTATTATTACTATTTTCATTGTTGGTGTTGTTATCCACTGCTTCTTGAAATGAAAAGTTAAAAATGTCTTCACAGTCTATAATTCAACATATTCTTGCGATGTTATTATCTGACACCTTCAAGAACTTCTTTTTATTTATCACAAATATTTAAACTATAAACTCTTTTTCATCTACAAAAATTTCCTCTCTACTGAGGCATATTTTGTGGGTCATTAAATCAAATAAAACCACTTTCCACCGTATTTCCGAGAAAATAATTCCATCATTGTTAATCCTAACGTGGCCAATGCACACTGAATGCTCATTCGACACACGCCAACCTCTTAATGCATCTAGATTTTTTATATCTCTTGAATTAATTTCCATGTCTTTGGCTTTGTTATGTAAAAAATTTGAATCTGTCAAGTGAAGGTGAATGAATTCCTCATGCCAAGAATGCATTCGTCATGTTGTTTGGCTTGCATCCCACACATGTCTTATGAGGGCTTGACTTCCATACATGTGGCAAAAAATTATGTTCATCTCTAAGCATTTCAGGCTCAATCCCTTGACATTGAGCTAAATTTTAAAACTTTAAGTATGTTTCATTTCAGTGGTGCAAATTAACTTGTAGTAATTAATATGTTGTTCATAAATCTATAGTCATTTAATTATCAAAATTATGGACATAAACTTTGAATATTTTCAATGTTGTATCCACAGTTATATATGTTTGAGGAGTGTAAAGGTATATTTTTATCACTACAATTAGGAAATAACAATACTGGTAATGAACTAGACTATGAATGAAATGAATACTATGACTATGGAAAATGATGTAAAAATAAAATACAGAGAAAGTAATAAAATTCTGCAATTCTAACCATGAAATAAATTAAAACAAAAAATAAAAGGAGAGGGTTAGCAAACCAAAAGTGCGCCCTAACTTGTGTGTTAATCCCTCCTAAGGCCTATGTCTACAACAATTTAATAGAACTCATATTCTTATTTCATCAGCATAAAGATTACAAGTGGAAAATACAGTAAGTTCCCTATATATGGATCAATCTCCTCTGTATGCCTCCAGTCTAAAGCATTAATATGTTCTTTTTTTGACAGAGGCATGAAGAGATAGAGTCTTACTAGGAGTTCTAGTTGGATTAAGTAAAATATCTCAACCAAAAAATCCAGAAACTTACATGCATGCAACCGAACTATTCAATAGATGTTCTCATACAATCACATAACTTAACTAATTGATCAATTGATCAACCAATTATTAAATTATGAATTAAATCAATTAGTTATTTGTTTGAGATGCAATGCATAATCAAGTGATGCCATTGATTCTTCTTCTTGTTCACATAACTACTTCTTCTATCAACACATGCGAGCTTAGTTGTAGTGTCCACATTATGCAAGATCCTCAGAATCACCGTTTTATGTATGTGTGTGGTTTTCTTTGATTGTGGATGATTTTCTATAGATGGGCCCCTTTGGCTGCATGTTAGTTGCTATGGATGACCTCTTCTTTTTGAATGAGTTATTTTGGTTGCATGTCAACTGTTGTGTATGGATTCTTTGTTGCATGTTAGTTGTTGCATATAACAAATTCTTTACAAACAAGGCTGACATTTATACAAAGCATCATTTACCATCATATTACAACCAAAATACTAAATACATACTCATAGTATAAAAAATAAATTAAACCTTATTAATAATTATATTAACTAATATATATGTCATGAGTTTAAGTTATAATGGAAATGTTCAACAGTATCAACAGGAAATACAAATTCAAGGCTACAATTAGCTAAACAAAATAGAATAGATGATGTGTTTTAAAAGGAAATAAAACAAATCATCACACCCCCATACTTAACTTCTTGAATTTCCTCATTCAATATTCTTTAGGTGCCTCGACTGGTTTAGGATTTTCCTGAATGATGCTTCATAAGCATCTAAATTCAGTCGATGTAGATGTTCCTTCTAGCTCACTGAATAAGTACCATGCATTCATTATGAATCTTTCCATGATCTTGTCCTATATTTCCTCATCTAGTTCCTTGTTTCCAGACCAATGTGGTATATGATAGTGGAAGATTGGTGGTTAATAGCCAATTGGAAACCAATTTTTGCCACATCCTTTAGAAATTTCAATGTATGCATTTATCCTCCTAAAAGTGGGAATGATATTATGATAAGAATGCATTTATTTTCTTTGCATTATAGGGGAAATTTATTACCACCGCATCCTGCAAGTATGTACTATCTATTGCCCATTGAATTTAATTTAGTTTCTTGCTTCATCATGAACTTCATGTCTCATTTAGTGTACTCGTTGTCTAATATCTTTGTGTTGCATCTATTTTCCATACTCCTCAATAATTGCTCCTATATTTGAAGCTTCACCTCTGATCATCAATGACTTTTCCTTTAACAATTGCATGAACTCTTCCATCTTCTCTCTATATAATTCATTGTTAAAATAGGAAAACAATTCCCTAACTGGAACATCTCCAATGTAAAGTTTTGGGATCCAATCCCTATCATATTCCAAGACATAATTTTACATAGACAACTCACATACTATAAGCAGAATTTCATGATGAATTTTTAGATATATCCTAAAGAAAGGTCTGGATCCTCTAATATCAACTGTAATTTCATTGTTGATACATGTATACTTTAACTGCAACATTTTTTATTTTAAGAAATGGCATAAATGTTAGATGGTGGCCAACATTTAAATATTTCATTGATCACCTAAATCATATCTTCCTACTTCTTCTTGAGTATTTAAATTTCATTTTCCTTTTCTTTGAGTTTTTATCCTTTTCTTCCAGGTCCTACTGATGTTGGAAGCGTAATTCTTCCTTGTCCCTTTCCCATCAACTCTGTAGCTTATTAACATAATTTTCAAATTGCTGCACCCAATAATCTATCAAGGTTTTCTGAGTGGCCATGTTTCTACAAACTGGTATTGGGGGTTCTTTGAAAAATTCTCTAATGATAACCTATGGCTATAGCATAGCTTGTGGCAACAATGGGGAAGAAGATTCTAATATGGTCTCAATTGTATCCTCAGTAAATATGGGAATATTCTCCTATACCTTTACAATCTACTTAGGTGGTTGTTCTGTTTCAAAATTGTGAACAATATTGTTCTATTTCATATCACTATTCTGTAATTCAAGCCTTGTTATATTTTTTATTTCCTAGAAAAATCCTCCTTCATGCTTCTCATGGGTTTCCCCAGCATGAAATTCCTCTTCTTAAACTTCAGACTATTGTGCAAGGCCTTCCTGAATAGTTTTCTCACTACTTCCTTCTCCTTTCGTAGCTTTCATACCCTTTATGGGATCTTGAATCTTCACATTAATATCTTCCTTATATATGTTCATGGATATTACCTCAATATTCTCCTCTACTTCTTCTTTATCACTATCAAGTGATATGGTTTTAGGTTTTGTGGCTCTTGATTTTTGTGGCCTTTTAGTTTTTAGGTGATGAGAACAGCTACGTGGTACAAGATTGGATTTGGAAGATGAAGGAGTGGACTTGGAGGATTTAGAAGTAGGTCTGGAAAAATACCTCTTGCTTCTTGAGGTGGATGATTCGAGGGTTGAAAATCCTAGGCTTTTAGCAATTATAATTATCTCATGAGAAATAAGCTAATGGTTTTTCTCTGGAGATGGTGGTTTCTCAGAAACAGGGTTTTCAGGGGCTTAAGAAGTGGAAGCTACGGGTTCAACTATGTGAGTGGAAGAACTACTTATGCTTCTGATTCTCTTTTGTTTCCCCAATAACTCATTAATATTCTTAAGCCTTAAAAAATCTCCCCAATTCAGTGCAGCTTGTTCTCTTTCCAATGTATGTTTGACAATAAGAGTAATAATATAATGGTGACACAAGGTTGACCTTCCTTTCTATAACTCTTTAGTCATTCATTTCATGCTTTCATTTAATAAGTTTGGAACACTAATATGTACACCATTGTTCAAATTATTCAACAACTTAAAATGGACAATATTCAATCTGGATTATCTACCCTCATAGGTAAAGTATTTGATAGTGTAATTGACAACATCATCCCAAAATGGTTTCAGAGAAGTGTAAGATTTACCTTGTCTATTAGTCAAGAAATTATCTTCTACATCACCAAACTCTCGTCAAGATGCATCTAGGTTTTCCTTCTTAGGAAACAACTCACCTTCTACAGGAAGCCCTATGACTGTAGCTAAAATTTCATCATCCACTTTTACTATTAAGCCCTTAATAGTATCCTGTCCATCCTTGAATGTAGCACCAAATTATTTTACCATGGTTGTGTCGAAAACCTGAAACTTGCTGATATATCACATCCATCTGCTATCTTGAAAATACTACAATATCTTTGGATGATTATGGAGTTACGAATGGTTTGTAGGTTCATGGTGAATTATATCTCATCCCATCCTAAATTTTGTATTCTTAAGCTTTGAGGGAATTTTTTTACAATTTGTAGTGATGATGCAAGAATTCAAGTGAGCTTTAAATTTTTGGAGTACTTTCTTTTTTGAATTCTACGATTGGCTCACACACAGTACAAAAATGAAATGAATTAAATTCATTTGAATGTTGCAAATACGTGATGTGACATGGTGTGATTTGGAGTGATAACTCATAGGGTTTAAATGCGGTGGCAATAATTGTTATTTAAGTCATTCATGATATGGCATAAATATTAATTAAACATAATCATTTTATCACTACTTTACTAAAGTGAAATGAGTGCACTATTCTCAAGATACACATTGGATGATGATGACATGTGCCTTGTAATTTTTTCCTTCGTTGTATGTATATTTATCATGATTTTTTTTTATGTGTTACAAGCGTATGCATCGTTATGTTAAAGGCTCCTTAATGAAATCAATTAATTCCCAGAGAGGTAAGACTGAATTTTTATGGTGCCATTCATCTTCATCACTATCACATGTGTAGTTTGTTCCTTATTTCCTCCATGCAATAATAATTTCTTCCAAAATTTAAAAAAAAAAGCTTTGTTGCATGTTGCTGCAAGTGGACATTTAGTATTTGAACCATCTCCTTTTGTCAGAGACCATGCACTTCTTGCAACAAATACACCAAATCCTATAAAACATAAATTCTAAGAAAAAAATACCATGTTCGTTGAGTGGTTCTAATCACTAAGAAGGATGGTCACATCACTTTTATTTACCCTTAGAGTATTCAGCAAGATGAATATACCAAGGCCACTGAACATCTTGTTTTCCAGCAACTTCTTACCTTAACTCTAATGTTCTTATTTCCATCCTACTTTGACCTCCTCTAAACTACTATATGAAGGTGCTTCTATTAGTTAGATTTTTGTATAACCTCAACCTATGATTATTCACCAGTAGTTTGAATTTCATAGGATCTATGGTAGTGAGTTTCAAAGCTCCATTGGGAAATATTTTCTCAATCTCAAATGGGCCTAGCCACCTTGTCCTAAGTTTTCCCATGTGGTCCTTATACTTGGATTAAAATAATAGAGCCCATTCACCTTCTTGAAATTATCTTGTCTTGACGAATCTGTCATTTCATTTGATCATTTGATTTTATATCACTTCTGTATTATGCATAGTTTGTCTCTTCATTTCATCCAACTTGTTGAGTTGGAGAATCCTTTTCCTTTGAGCTTCAGAAAAATATATGCCTAGTTCAAGTTCAGTCCTTAGTGTCTTATGCTCAAATTCAATAGGGAGAACATTCTTACCATAAAAACTCTCAAATGGTGTGAATCGTATTGTTGTCTTCCAAGTTTTGTTGAACATTCAAACTTCCTCTGGAAGTATGTATGCCCAATCTCTCCTGTTGAGTGTAATAGTTTTTTTCAAGATGGATTCTATTTCCCTATTTTTTACCTCAACTTGACCATTAGATTAGGGGTGATAAGGTGTAGACTTTATGTGTATAATTACATATTCCTTAGCTAGATCAGAAATAACTTAAGTAGTGAAGTATATACCTTGATCTGTAACAATTTCTCATGGTACTCAATACCTTGTGAAAACGTGGTCATATAAGAACTTAATAACTTTCTCACTCTTTTGATTTGTCTTTTTTTATTAATGGAAAATAGTTTTGAAGGGACTATACCCTGATACAAAAGGTTCAACAACCAGATAAACAAGTGTAAGTAGTAAAAAGGGATCACAATCTAGATATTACAATAAGTCAAACAAAAAAAAAAAGGGAACTACTAAGAAAGAGCATAAACTCTTTTGATTTGTCAATGCTTTCACAATTTTCCATTTATTGAGGTAATCTATACACACTAAAATGTACTCTTTTTATTGATATTTAGGATCTATTGGACCAATGAAGTCCAAACCCCATTTGTCAAATGGTTGTAATACTAACTAAGGTTGTAGTGGCATCTAATCTAACTTGGTAGGATTACCCATTATTTGGAATTTATCACACCTTATTGTATATAGTGTTGCATCCTTATGTATTATAGGCCATAATACCCTGTTGTAAGCATTTTTTTGTGATTTTCTTTTTCTAGAATAATTTCCTCCACATAGCTCACTATGGCAGGATTTGAGGACATCATATATTTCCTCATCATCTATGCATATCATCATAACATTATTCTTCCCTATGTGCAATAGAAAACAAGATATCCAAGAAAAATTCACACTTTTATCAACTATGTATTTATTTTCAGAATATAAATAGTGTGGAGGTGTCTTACTTGAGACTAAATAATTAGCTATATTAACATACTAGGGTGTTCTAGTGGAAATGGAAAATAGATTCTCTTATGGAAAAGATTCATCCACTACTTGTTCTTCATTATTATTCTCCATTATTGAAATAAATTCAACTACAAGATTGTCCTTACTAGGATTATCCACAATGGTAACATTAAACTATTGTAAGAGTAGCAACCATCTGATTATTCTACTACTTACAACTAGTTTTTTGATCAAATATTTAATTGTTTCATGATCAATTTGAATGAATACTGGATAACGTGTGATGTAGTACCTGAATTTATTGATAACATAAATTATTACTAAGAATTATTTATCTATGATTGTATAGTTGAGTTCATCTTGTTGCAGGTTCTTACTGACATGGTAGATTGTGTAGTTTAGATTTCCATTTTTCTTTCCTAGAGCAGCTCCAATGTCATGATCTGAGGCATCAATATGAATGTGAAATGGAAAAATCCAATCTATTCCTCTTAACACAAGTTTTGAAGTCAACATTTTCTTCAAAGTATGGAATGGAAACTCAAATTTCTCAGTCCACTTAAAGGCAACATTTTTTCCTAGCATGAAAAATAATGGTGCTACAATCTTAATGAATTCTTGTATAAATATTATATAATAACCAAGATGGCCTAAAAATATCCTCACATCTATCTACTTCTTTGGTGTTGGAAAATTTATAATCACAAATATTTTTGTTGGATCTACCTGAATTCCAACAGTTGATAGATAATGCCCTAACACTATTCCTTCAGACATCATCTTGTAGCATTTTTCGTTGCTTAATGAAAGGTTATGCTCCTTTCATATCTTGATAAAAATTTTGAGATTCTTCATTTATTCATCAAAATTACTTCCATATACCATAAAATCATCCATATATGCTTCCATGTAGGCATTGGTTAGATTTGAAAAAATGCTCAAAACTACTCACTGAAATGTAGCAGGTGCATTGCACAAACCAAAAGGAAGAACAAAATATGTAAACATTCCCCATGGGCATGTGAATTTGATCTTTTCCTGGTCCTTTGTTGCAATTTTAATTTGGTTATAACCACTATAGCCATCCAGAAAAGAAAAATATTTCTTGCCAACAAGAGTGTCAAGTACTTGATCAATGAAAGGAAGATGAAAATGATCATTATGTGTTGCTACATTTAACTCTTTATAGTCCATGTAGATCCACCATTTTCCATTCTTCTTAGGCACAATGACAAGGGGTGACACCCATTTACTATCTGAAATTGGATAAATGAATCCATAATCCAACAATTTTCTAATTCTTCCTTCACTATTGTTAGTGTAGGTTAGTATTTATCCTTTTATTTATTTATTAGGATAATTCTTACACTTGTGTTATCCATACACTTGTTGGATTAGCTTTCTTAGGTGTACTAGTTGTGTGGAGTTAGCCTACTAGTTGGGTTGAGTTAGCTTCTCAATTATGTGGAGTTAGCTTACAAGTTGTGTTGAGTTAGCTTCTCAGTTATGTGGAGTTAGCTTACTAGTCTTTTAGAGTTAACTTAACTACCAGTATCAGTTATTGGGAGTTCTTCACCACTAATTTAGGTAGTAGTTGCACTTCCCTCCTATATGTACATCTTTCTTATTGATTAATTTAAGTCATTGTATTGTAATGTATTGAGCATTATGGATTATGATGGATTTCCATATATGGTATTTTAGCTCTTCTGTTTTGCAAATCTAATGTGGTGTGCTATTATCATTTGTGATCGTGGCTTGGAACAATCTTATTATCGTTCTTTTAATGGTATCAGAGCTATAGATGATATAGACATACATCTATAATTTTTTCTTTACAAGCAAGGGTTTATTATTTTCATGTATTCGGAATTTTTTAGCACTTTTCTACAGCATTAATTTTTAATTTAAAATGAATAACGTAAAATGCACTATTTGAAAGTAAAAAAGCCCCATTTGAAAGTATGTGCACTATTTTCACTATGTGTGCGAATTGAAGTATTTAATTTTAGATAGTCATGAATTATCCATTAAATATAAAGCAATGTAACGTCATACGTGTATCTTTTGTAATTCGTGCACAAAAGAAAGTGGTGCTTGGAAGTCTTGATTGTATGTCACTATAGATTTTCATTTGTTTTAGTATATTTTTTAGACACTAAAGTTTTTGAAGCTTTTGGCGAGAACATTCTCATAATTGCTTCACTCTATTCATCCACTGGAAAATCTTATCATGGTTTGATTTCAAAAATTCTGAGAACGGTTTGATTTCATCTAGGTGTAAAAATTTGGTATGTGTTCTCACTATCATCCCTTCCTAAATTTTGAAAATCTGTAAAAGTAGAATTTTCCATAGCCTTTTCAAAAAAACCCATTTTTGGTGCTTCCAATTGTCAATTTTATCCATGATACCATATTTTGTCACATATTTTCTCAAACAGTTCTCAATTCAAAGGGTTTGGCATAATTTTTTCATTCAATTTGTTGATTTCTAAATGACTTGCAAAATATGTGTATATTGTGCTTGCAAGGAATGCACAAACATGTAATGGAAATTTTTTTTGCAAGAGAACTGAGAATTGTTTCCTTAAATACTTGAAATGGACAACAATGATCGCTAGAAGCGAACAAAATGGGTGTTGTTGAAAAGGTTGTGGAAAATAGATTTTTTTCAGTTAGCTATTTTATTCATTTAGGTATTTTCTAGAAAATTAAACTAAAGTGAACTTTAGGTCCACTATCAGAAGGTTTCTCTAGACATTTCGTTATAAATTGACTATCGAAATTAGTGTTGAAATTTGAAGTTTGTTATTCAATATTTTTTTGAGATCGCAAGTACATTATTAGGGAAATTTTTGTGAGCATAGATGTGTTATTGTGAAATATTAGGGGTTATTGTGATATGGAATGTAGAGTTTTTTATCAAATAAATGATTTTGTAATAGACTCAATTCCATTCTTATTTAATAAAATATGAGATGGGTGTTATCCCACATTCAGTATATTGAGGTAAGGGTTTTCAATTCCTTAGTGAAGAATGAATGAATTATATATTGTACATTTCTTATGAAAATGCATATCCTAATCTTATGAAATAATGAATTCATTAGGAAACAAAGGGGATACTTCTAATGTAGAAGATATGTGGGAGGGATCATGGAAACTCGTACTATGAAGATCTATAAACGGGAATGAATGAAATGCTTAGTAATGTTTTATTATGAAGAATAAAATAGTTGTGTTTTTGTATCTTTCAGGTTGTGGGTTTTTTAGTAAAATAAAGTAATGAAATAGTGATAGTAACTTCCATAGGATGACATGTTCTTCATTTGCTTGATGAGGTTTTATGGAAAGTTTCCTTAGTAAATTTGATATTAAGGGCCTAAAAAGGAGAAGTAATTATTTGATTATTTATATTAATTGTTTGTTTGCATAACTAAATTGTGGGAAATATAATTTTATAAAAACATAAGTGTGATGTCCAAGGATAAAATACAAAGGGTTTAATCTATGTAGGTTCCTCCTTATGATACAGGGAATCAGAAAAGTATAAAACCTGTAATTTTATAATGTAGGTTAAATTAGATTTTAAATATTTTATCACTGAATAGATAGTTCTAAAAAGACACATGCAACACTTACAGAGTAAAATTACAGGCTCTGGGTATTTTAGTTAAATAAAATAATGATATATTGACACAAAAAATTATAATGAATATCATTACTTTGCATGCATATTGAGGTAAGTGAGATAAGGGAGTTTATTCCTTATTTTTTTTAGTGAGAGGTGGAAGCGTAAGGAAATTGTGAGATTTAATATATTGGGAAATTGTAATATTTAATGTCCAGGGAGATTGTACATAAGATTCGGAGGCTTCATTTATCCTTAAAATGTGTAATTTATATGTTCATTTCAATAACTTATAATACATATTATGATAACTACATAAGGCTTGACCCCTCTCAAGGGCATGTAGTGCATCACTTGGCTCCACCAGGGATAGTCTAGCGAATATAATATAATTATAAATAATTAAAGAGAGGTATACATATGATCCAAAAATCTAGGTCAAAAATTTTAAATTATTTTTTTTACGACCTTCGAACCCCTATAGGATTATTAAAATTACCGTTAAAAAAAAATCGTTTTAATTAAAACAATCCAAAATAATGCAAGAACGTAAATCACACTGCACACATTTTGATTACAGAGTTCAGAAATAGCCTACATCTTCGAGTTCTTATCAAATTGTTTCACTAGTCAAAATTTGTAAGTACAATGTTATTTCTTACAATAAAACCTAATGATTTTTACTTTCCTATAAATTTCTCCAGATCTTCAGAGAATGTCGATGCTTAGTTCGATCCCATCCTCCACCTTCTAGACGTTCTCAAGATGCCATATGGCTCTCCATTCAACAATTCAAGGCTTCGCAAATAAAATTGTGGCGCTTTGGACCAATTGGTGAGTTTCCAATAACTCCCAATTTTAAAATTTTCCTATTAAAATAATAGGTCTTAGCTTCCCAATAGTTGCCTATTAAATATTAAATAGGACTTACTTTACAAAAATATTACCTTTAAAAATTATATGGGCTATTTAAATAACTTGGAAGCTTTTAAAATTCTTCTTGGGCTCCTTTCTTTTATCTCCACGAGCTCCCTTTGAAAACTATTATAGCTCTTTACATTCTTCATTTTTGTGAATGAAATGGGAGAGGCCTTTATATAGGCCTAAGTAGCCTGAAAATATTGTTTAAAAGCCTTATCATTCCTTCCATATCCTAACCAAATCACTGGCCCAATTGGTTGGGCTACTCCGTTCGCAAAGGTCAGGTCGCGGGTTTAAATCTTGCTCCCTACGAGCTCGTTGTCCCATTTTTCATTGTCATGGATTGATCCCACATGGTTGACACAAATGGAGGAGTTTTTGTATATATGTGGAGTGACTAAGAAATAAAATCATGGCACATAGCCACATTCGTATGCCCTTTTGTTAGGATTACAAATTTTTCCCCCAAGTTGTGTGGTGTTGGTTAGATGTTGAACCGTGAATATTGAGCATCCCACATGGTCAAGCTATGATTGGTAAATTCCCTCAAATTGGAGATGTTGAGAATATCTTCCAAGTTATATGGAAATTTTTCCAATGTATTGACCGAGTCATGTGGAAACCATTCCCACCAAGTTGTAACATGGACACACCAAGTCATATGGGATATCCCTTGAATCATATGGTAATATCTCGATAATTGTGGAGAATAAAGTGATCAACTCAGTGGGGAGTTGATCACCCCACTAAGCTAGAAATATAGCTTACCGAGCTGAATTAACATATAGTCCCATACGTCAAATCTCGATAGGAAAATCGAGTGAAATCAAACTCATGGTGGCAAGCTGAAAGGAACAATAACTAGATCGTACCAAGCCAATAACATAGATACTAATCAAACACCATGATCAATAAGATGAAATCAATTCGCCAGAATGGCTTTACATAAAATCTTTGCAAACATATGAGTAAAAATATCATATATTATTATGGATCTCAATGCAATACATTGAGAATGAGCCTTGCTTAAATAGGCAAGGAATAACAATCTAAGAACTAGTCAATACCATAGATCAAGGAAAGAACTAGTCAATACCATGGATCAAGGAAAGAACTATACCTAACAAATAGACAATATCTCCTAATATCTAAATAAGATAAAAGAAATATCCACACACATAAGTGAGTGAGGATAAATACAATAAAGGTAAATAAAGTACCTAGGTGAACATGAGCTAAGGTAAATACCTACTCTAACACCCCCCCTCAAGTGAAGCTAAGGGCCAAAATAGAAGTGGCATGTCCACAGTATGAGTTCCAAAAACTAGGCCTGATGAGGTACTCATGTACAATAACTGGGAAAAAAAGGGACACCGCAAGGTACCCAAAACTAGTAATAACAAAGTAAAGAGAGTAAAAACCTACTCCAAGGCATCCCAAGAAGCTCGGCTCAAAAAACTCGTACAATGTTGAAGAATTTTGGTGTGCATTTTCATCTGAATCCACTTCTCGATCACAAAACTCAAAAACAACTGACACTGGGTTTCACCAGAATAGCTCCATACAAGGAGAGCATCAACGGAGTGATGTCAAAAGTGCAATGAAAGTGCAAAAAAAAACAAAACATAATTTGATCAACTTCTGCAAATAAGTGTGTCATGATCTAAGAAAAAAAACCAGAGAAATAAGGCAAGGACACAAACTCAGGAGTTTCATGATCCAAGAAAAGCCAAGGTAACAAGGCAAGGACATGAAACCTGAAGAATCAGGATCAACACCACACCCTCCCATACTAATGAATGGGTGGAGTGACGCTACAAAACTATATGAGTTATCAAAACAACTACTCAAACACTGAAAAACTAACACTGGAATGCACCAGAATAGACCCCCCATAAGAGATACTATTAATATGCCAAAAGTTTCAAAAATACAGATACAAAATTTCTCAACAAACAAGAGAGATACACTAACTGGCTAAAGGAAATTTCTCAAAACAAGAAGCATCACAATGCATAAGGTATAGAAAGTGGAGCAAGAGGCCTAATGGTGGAGGAGCCATGCCTGTAGAGTCCTCTCAATGAATGCCTATGTCGCTACCACGAGTGATTATATATCCACCCCAAATCGACACGGATGGATGAAGAAGATGCCTGCATATGACTTGGTGCAAAATGCACAATGGGTGCATGCAAAAGAACATCAGAATGTGTGTCAAGTTGATCATGTCTGATAGCTAAAATCTTATGTTTCTCAAGCCTAAGTGAAGGTGCAAAACTCATGTGTTGCTCATGATCCTCAGAAAGAGTCAAGTGAACAAAAAAAGGAGCTTTGTCAATGTGTGATCCCAATGAAGTATCTACTTGAAAACCAATGTCATAACGAGAATTCCACTTAACATGTGGAATAGAGGAAACAATACCCTGTGAATGTCTGTCAATGACTCCGCTAGTGAGATCCATAGAACAGAACATGCGAGAACTAAATGTAGTGGTATGCTTCTTAAAAAATCCATGCAGCTGAGTAGAAGTAGGATACACAACATGTGGAGTTGTAATAGGCACAGATGTGGAAGAGTATGCAGTAACAAGCTTCATAGGTGTATGAGCATCAAGAGCAAGAACAGACACAAAGACTGACAGATCAATGTTAGTGGGTTCAGGAGCAATAGCTACAAGTGGACTAGGAGCATGGATATGGTTGTCCACAATATGATGGTGATGTTGTAGGCTAGCAAGTTTAATCTACAGGAAGTGCATTATTGTATCCTTATCGTGAATGAGTGATTGTAGAAGAGAATTTTTCTTCTTGAGCGATCTATTTTCTTCCAAAAATTTTACAATATCCTCTTGAATTCCACATACTTCAGAGAAAAGCATATCACTCTCAGAATCCATGATAGATACAAAATGCAACTCCCAAAAATTTAGGAAGTCAGGTTCAGCTGAAATTGTGTCCACAATTGATTACAACACTCCTCCATATTTGGCACTTTATAATTATAGTGCAAGTCTCAAAATAAATATTTCCAATGGAAATAGCATGAAAAAATAATCACTTTTGCAAAAAACGGCACTCAAAACTGAGTTACCGATCAAAAGTTACAAGTTTTTTAATATTTTGCTTTGTTATTTATTTTAGTTGCCACTAAAACAAAATAAATTGTTGTTGCCTTCACCACACAACTTAGGTCACGTGTTTTCGAGAAAGTCACATCCAACTACCTCTTCTGGTAAAAATTACTATTTCTGGACTGTATAGATAGTGACCTTTGTTTTACAAAAATAGCAACCTACAGATTTGCTCAAAACAGTAAAAACGTGCACAGAATCCGTGGACCCCTACCATAAAAGGAAAGATCCAAAAATCTTCCTACGCATAAATTGAGATAGATTCACTGTAACAAAAAATTGCCCTATTTAGATCTTGAGAAATCCAACAGCCCTAAAAAAGAATCCCACGAATTTTTTTCTTCACGGAACAAATCCCAAGGCAGATCGGTGTGCTTCCCTGCAACAATACAAAAAACCTAGAAAAATGAATGCCTCCAAAAATGGTCAAGCTTACAGTCGATCTGAGGGTTTTCCCACCTTTCAGATCCAATGGAAGCCTCCATTTTGCATAAAATGCACGCAGAAACAAAATACGAGAAAATCTCAAATATATGAATATACAATGAATTTATTTACAAAATAAAACTTACAGACCGATGCCAACAGCAATCTCCAGCTCTGATACCATGAAAGGAACGATAACCAGATCATACCAAGACAAGAACATAGATACTAATCAAACACCATGATCAATAAGATGAAAGCAATTCACCAGAATAGCTTTACATAAAACCTTTGCAAACAAATGAGTAGTAATATCATATATTATTATGGAGCTCAATGCAATACATTGAGAATGATCCTTGCTTAAATAGGAAAGGAATAACAATCTAAGAACTAGTCAACACCATAGATCAAGGAAAGAACTAGTCAATACCATAGATCAAGGAAAGAACTATACCTAACAACTAGATAATATCTCCTAATATCTAAATAAGATAAAAGAAATATCCACACACATAAGTGGGTGAGGATAAATACAATAAAGTTAAATAAAGTACCTAGGTGAACATGAGTTAAAGTAAATACCTACTCTAACACAAGCCACGTGATGGCTTG
Organism: Taxus chinensis; assembly: GCA_019776745.2. Lineage (NCBI taxonomy): Eukaryota > Viridiplantae > Streptophyta > Pinopsida > Cupressales > Taxaceae > Taxus > Taxus chinensis. The sequence continues at coordinate 51,101,785 of CM034147.1, forward strand.
AGGACCCACCACGTCGGTGATAATAAAATAGTCCTCACTATAGATGGGCTCCCTTCCGTAACAAACATTGAGCCTCTTGTTCCATTGAGCCAACTTTTACACCTGACAAAGACTAGAGGTCACAAACCAAATCAAAAAGATTATTTTGTCTTGTCACCAACTGCCACATGTCATCTTGTCATTGGTCCACCTGTTGACCTGTTGACCAGGGTTGACCCAAAATTTGATTAGCCACCATTTTCACATGTGGACTCCATTTTTGACGTTCAAATAGTCTTCAGAAATCTCTCGGAGTGCTCTTATATAACATAGTTATCATGGAAGATATAGGGAACAACTATCCTCTATAATGTCCTCTAGATCATGCCTCCCTAACAGGAAAGGATTTTTGTCTCAAAAATCTTGTCAACTCCAATCAAATTGTTGAGAAGAGATCTACACAGTGTTCTGCCAACTCCACAATCAACAAATAATGGTTCAAACTCTAGGACCTATGGCACTTGGGCTCATTTCCTCCTACTATGCCACTCTGATATCTGAAGAGGACCTCCACGCTTCTGTTGTATGGTGTTAATTTTCCCAATGAAACCTCAACACTCCCATTGTGTGGTGCTAAGCTTCCAAATATCTGACAACAAGGATCCCTTTTTACTCTATAACACAGCTCCTAGCTCCAAGTTGATTCTACATAATCCAAACTGGTCTAAAGGAACTCCATGTTACACAGAGCTAAGAGTGATCCAATGTTGCTGTTGGAAAATGGCTTGTCATGTACCATCCTGTTAGAGGGCCATAAGAGACTCGACATAGAATGAAGATGTGATCTAATGTCACATCCCTTTCTAGACCTTAACACTCACATTACACGGTACTAAGTACTCTTGCAAGACCTCAATGCTTCCACTACGTGGTGCTAAGTCATGATGATTTGTTAACATTCTTCTACATGGTCATAATGCCTCTAGATAGAATGACGATCGAAGCTGATCTCTCACAAGCTTAATAATGGTGACTTCAACCCCGATGCATGGATGATGCCTCTACATGGTACAAGGCATCTTGTTAATGATGAATATCAGGGACCACTCTATTACATGGTCATAATGCCTCTACACAAAATGAAATTCAAACCTGCTATCAGATGCCAATGGTTTTTAGCTACCATTCTATTGCATAGTCACAATGCATCTATAAAGAATGAAGTTCTGAGCTAACACCCATGAGATCAAATGTCTACACAAATGGCTGAAAGATATCTAAGCTTAATATGAATTAATCCTATATCCAATCTATAACAGGAACTCACAAGTTGATTAAGAGATATGTTTGGAGTATTAATCATATTTTCTAAGTAAGAAAATCCACTATGGTAAACCTTTCTCTAAGTATTTTCTCACAAAATCTGATCTCTAAACAAATACAACATACTATTTATCAATCTGAATTATGCAAATATATCATTGAATTTTTTTTACTTACTCATTTTAAAGGACTTTCACTTTTAGGTATTACCTGGTCCTAGGTTAAATTGTCAACTAGTGGTGGAGTATAAACCTCTTCTTCCTTTGCAATAGGCCTCCATTCCATCTTTGGCTTTCCATAACTTTGATGGTGAGATGGATGTAGTTTCTAGTAATTGTCCACTTGATGCCCATTCTTCTAGAAATGAGCACAAAAATTGCTCTTAATATCCTTCTTTTGGGATGAGGAACTCTTACTACCATTTCTTGACTCTGCATGACAAGATTGGTCTTTCTAATTTTCCTTATTCCTAATGAACGACATCAACTTATCCATCAGTGTCCTTCTCTTCCAACATATGGCCACAAAATGATTATGCAATCCATAAAAAGTACATGGAAAGGCATTCCACATTTTCTGAAAATCACAGCCATAATTCTTAAGCTGAAAAATTGGATCAGAAGTTTCAGTGTGTTTATGATTATGGTAAGAAACTAGAGGTGGAATCTCAGTACCTCTTCACTAATTTCTCTTATCACATCCTTCCTCTGAAAACGAAGACAAATTTTCTTGCTCAGAATATTCTTTCATGACTAGTGGGGTATTCACTTTGCTTTTAGCATCTTGTCTCCCATCAACATTCTTGGAGCAATCTCCAATATTCGTTCTAGCACTAGAAAAACCCAAACCTGCAAAATGAGAACGATCCTCGACCTGTATTGGCTTAGAATTGCCTTGGCCATTTTTACCAAGGCTTCTTCCATCAAATCCAATTTTAAATGATAATTTGGATCCAAAGGCATCATTACCTGAATATGAAACTGAATGGGAGGAAGAAGATTCACATGGTGAAATACTTATAGTGCACTCATCTGCCATGATATTTGCATCTGAAGTTGAAGGTATTTCCTTTCTCTGATCACCACACTGTAACCTTGCCAAGATCTCATCCTTGGTTTACAGGTCTAATTTCAAGCGAGAATTACCCTCTTCCAAGGAGTAATACATCAATCACATGAGAGAGTTCTCTTCCTGGATCTGGTGATTATAAGCTTCAATTTCATCAAGCTTCACCTATTTGGACATTTTTCCCATGGTGCACCTGTACCTATTTAATCAAACTGAACTACTACACAAATTAATGCAATCATATGGTCAAATTAACCAATTTGGATAACAAAATTTCTTAGAGATTAGCATGTTTACAGGCCAATAACCTACTATGATACCAACTTGATTTGAAAATCCAAGTCAAAAAAAATTATGACCTTCGGACCCCTATAGGCTTATTAAAATTACCGTTAAAAATTTATCACTTTCAAGTAAAAAAATCCAAAATAATACAGGAACATAAATCACACTACACATGGATTGATTACAGAGTTCAGAAATAGCCTACATCTTTAGGTTCTTATCAAACCATTCCACTAGTCAAAATTTGTAAGTACAATGTTATTTCTTATGATAAAACCTAATGGAACTTTACTTTCCTATAAAGTGCTCTAGACCTTTACAGAACACCGATGCTTAATTTGGTCTTGTCCTCCACCTTCCTGGTGCACATGAATCCTACAAAACTTGATCTGCCTTACAGACATTTGCACGATGCCATTTGGCTCTCCGGTCAACAATTACAAGCTTTGCAAAGAAAAGTTTGGCGCTATGGGCCAATTGGTGAGTTTCTAATAACTCCCAATTTTACAATTTTCCTATTAAAATAATAGGTCTTAGCTTCCCATTATTTTCCTATTAAATATTAAATAGGACTTACTTTACAAAAATATTTCCTTTAAAAATTATAAGGGCTGTTTAAATAATTTTTAATATTTTAAAATTCTTCTCGAGATCCTTTATTTTATCTCCTCGAGCTCCCTTTGAAAAAGATTACATCTCTTTGCATTCTTTGTTTTGTGAATGAAATGGGAGAGGCCTTTATATAGGCATAAGTGGCCTGAAATTTTTTTTTAAAGGCCTTATCGTTTCATCCATATCCCAACCAACTCACTGGCCGAGTTGGTTAGGCCACTCCATTTGCAAAGTCGATGTCGCGGGTTCAAATCCCACTCTCTACAAGATTTTTTTCCCATTTTACATTTTCATGGGCTAATCCCACATGGTTTCCATGAATGGAAGAGTTGTATATATGTGGAGTGACTAAGTAATAAACTTGTGGCACATAGCCACATCCGTATGCCCTTTTGTTGGGATAACTAATGTTTCCCCCAAGCTGCGTGGTGTTGGTTAGATGTTGAACCATGAATATTGAGCACCCCATGTGGCCGAGATATGTTTGGTAAATTCTGTCAAATTCAATTTGTTAGGAATATCCGCCAAGTTATATAGAAATTTTTCCAATGCATTGACTGAGCCATGTGAAAACCATTCTCACCAAGTTGTAACGTGGACCCACTAAGTCGTATGGGATATCACTCAAACCATATGGTAATATTCCCATCGAGGTAGAAATATAGCTCACCGAGATGAATTAACATGTAGTTCCATATGTCAAATCTCAATAGGAAAATCAAGTGAAATTGAACTTGTGGTGGCAAGCCACATGTTGTCTTGAGGACCCGCCACATCGGTGATAATAAAATAGTCGTCACGGCAGTCGGGCTCCCGTCTATATCAAAAGTTGAGCCTCTTGTTCTACTAAGCCAACTTTTATGCCTAACAAAGACCAGAGGTCACAAACCAAATCAACAACCGTATTTTGTCTTGTCACCAACTACCATGAGTCATCTTTCCATTGGTCCACGTGTTGACCTGTTAACCGGGATTGACCCAAACTTTGACTGGACACCATTTGCACATGCGGACTCTATTTTCAATGTTCAAATAGTCACCAAAATGCTCTTGGAGTGTTATTCCATACTATAAGGATCCTATAATATTTAGGGAACCATTTTCCTCCATAATTTCATCTGTATCAACAAATCGCTTCAACAAATTAATCAAATCTATGTAAAGTTTGACCCCTTAAGAAAACATGTATTACAACACTTTTCTCAGTTCAATAATAGTTGTCCAGTGAATGATGCCTAGCGAAAACTAAATTCAATATATTTTATCGAGGCTGATCTTAGTGACCACTAAGATCTAAATATTTATTTGTGGCTGACTATAGTGATTGCTAGGATCATAACTAGGTATTTCTTTACCCCTCAATAATTTATTTATTTCCGCACTTTTCTCATTGCATTAATATTTTTCTTGTTAATGATGCCCAACAACCATTAAGCTCTAAATATTTTGTTGTGGCTAACCGTAGTGACAGTTAGGATTAAAACTACTTATATCTTGACCCCTCAATTATACATGTATTGCCACACTTTCCTCATTGCATTAATAGTTTTCCTATGATTCTTAGCAACCTCTAATCTCTAAATATTTCATTTTGGATGACCGTAGTGAGCACTAGAATCATAAATACGTATGTCTTGACCCCTTAATAGCACACATATCACCACACTTTTACTCATTACATTAATAGTTGTCTGGTAAATAATGCTTAAATACGGCTAAGATCTAAATATTTCATTATGACTGACCTTAGTAATCATTAGGATTAGAATTATTTATGTCTCGACCCCTAGAGAGTGCATGTATTGTCATATTTTTCTCATTACATTAATAGTTTTACTATGAATGACTACTAGTGAGTGTTAATCTCTAAATATGTTTTTTTGGATGTCTGTAGTTACTGCTAGGAATAGAAATACGTATGTCTTGACCCATGAATAATATATTTTTGTCCACCCTTTTCTCAGTGTATTAATAGTTTTATTTTCAGTGATGCCTAGTGACCCCTAAGCTCTAAATATTTTGTTGTGGTCGACCATAGAAATTGCTAGGATCAAAACTACATATTTCTTAACCCCTGAATAATGTATGTATTTTCATGATTTTCTCATTACATTAATAGTTTTCATGTTAATGATTTATAGAGACCACCAAGCTTTAAAAATTTCATTGTGGCTGACCCTAGTAACCAGTAGGATCATAAGTACGTCTTTACCCCTCAATAGTGTATGTATTGACACACTTTCGCTCATTATAATAATAGTTATCCTATAAATAATGCCTAGATACATCCAAAATCTAAATAGTTCATTTTGGATGAACCTAATGACCAGTAGGATCAGAACTATGTATGTCTTGACCCCTCAAGATTGAATGTATTGCTGAAATTTTATCATTACATGAATAGTTTTATTGTGAATGATGCCTAGCAACCACTAAGATCTAAATGATTTTTATTATGGCTAACCTTAGCGACTGCTAGGATAAAAATTAATTATGTCTTGACCCCTCAATAGAGCATGTATTGTCGTAGTTTGATCAGTGCATTAATATTTTTCCTACGGATTATTCCTTGTGGTTGTTAAGCTATAAATGTTTCATTATGGATGATCGTAGTGACTGCTAGGATCAACACTTATTACATTTATTTGTCAGCCGATTTTTTGATGTAGCCAAATATTAAAAATAATAGACATCAGAGTTTTTTTGTAAATCTAAGTGTGATATTTAGCTAAGTATCTGTTTTTGTAGATGATATATGAAACGTTCGTAAACTTGTAATTTTTCAACATGGTAAGCGAACTGAAACTGTTAAACATAGATACTTATTTATATTCCTGTGTAGACACCATAATAATTAGAGATACCGTGTTCAATCTAGTTTCCTTAAATCATCAATTTTAACATTACTTTGTTATTGTTTCCATCATCCAAAATGAAAGTATTGATTTAGATGCCGTAGATGAAAAGGCTATCCCAACAGATCAAGCCTTAAGGTCTGAAGACAGAAGGGAAATAAAAAGAGTTGGTCTCCATTTAATTTCCACTAAACCAAAGGTTCTTCCATTTTATGAAGTGATCATTTTCTATCTAATTCTTGCCAATTCCAAGGAGTGGACCTAATTTATAAATCCTGGAAAAACATAATAGGTATTTATTTTGGGGATGCATACAAACATTATTAAAAACTTCTAAAACTAGACACCCTATACAATAAAGATACAGTTGATTCCTGGATGGACACAAGGAAAATAAGAGTTCTTTTATAGAGTTATGATGTACGACCAATAGATAATATATATGCATCTGATCTGAGAAATATCCTTATTAAAATGTTTAGACTAGGAGTCCATATTGGCATGGCCCTCATGAACAATCTATATGGAAAACCTTCTATCTCTAAGGTTGATGTATCTTAGATCATTTTAATTTCTATTATTATTGATAAAGTCAATATTCTTCCTTAGGGAAAGTGTGTAGTTCCAATTTAGTGAGTCAAAGAAATAATTTCATGGAAAATAGGAAATCATTTTATATGGCATCCTACTTTCTAGGATGCAGTGTGTGGTGTTCTCAACTATTAGTAATTCTGTCAAAACTAGATTCCTTCATGCCATTTATAGCTAAATGAACTATTTTCATACTTTTATATCCATCGATTGAGATCTGATATTAAATATATATGCAATGCTTCTCTCTACTAACAATTACATGAAAAATAGACACTTAGAATATATTTTGGCATCATCACTTCCATACAGAAAATGGGAGTTGTATTTTTCTACCCATAATATATTGTTATCATGGTTGAGGGAATCCTTACACCTCATTTTTTAGTTGTGATACTAAGTGTTTGAAAAGTTTGCAGAACAAGAGGTGACATATAATATTTTTAATGTTATTACTAAAAATTACAAAGAGAAGAATATTAAAACACATCCCCCTATCATTCACCATGGGTTGCAAGAAATTTAATAGGTGGCTTGATTTTAAAGCTTCATGGACCCATAGAAATTTAGTCCATCTCCCCCAACACCATCTAAGGAAATATGATATTATGGATACATGAAAATCATTTCCAAACACCTTCAATCACTTAGAGGATACATAAATATATCATTTTCACAAGAGTATGACATCAATGACTAGTTATGGATTACCTAAAAAGATGTTAGCCTTGTGAATCAGAATATGAAGATGATTGGTTCAGTTCCCCTTTGAGAGTTACTAGTAAAAATGAGGCTTCAAATAGAAAGTCATAATTCTATTCATAACCTTTAGAAAATCCCTGTGCTCCCATTTCTCCATAAATTTAAAATACAAATGAGGTTTAGGAAGTCAGGTTCTCAAAAAATAAATACCCAACTCTAGTGGCATATTCCTTAAATTATTTGGATGAAGAAGGAGACACAATGCAAAATGAAATATCAACTGAGGCAGCCCTTGTACAACCATAACAATATTGTCCCTCTACTCTACATTAAGAAAGAAAAAATTAGGTTGAGAAATTCATAATTTATCAAAAATAACAACCATATTTAAAGGAAGAAAAATATCCCTTAATGTTGCAAAGGCTAACCAAAATGATTATTCAACATAACAAGTGATTGTTTGGCATGAAAATTCAAAAGACATATTATCTCTTAAAAAGAAACAGAAATCCAAAGGCACCCAAGTGGTGCAAAATGAGGAAGATATGGAATATTTGACAAGGGATAAAATTTAAGTAGTCCTAAAAGTAGTGAGAGGTGTACATGCTAGAAATAAAGATCTTGAAACTCAATTAAAGGACACAGTTCTTGAAGGCACCATTTTGATTTAGAAGAGGCATTACATGGCCTATATAATTAAATATAGAAATGCATCAAGGAAAGATGAAGGAAAAATCCTACCTAAAGAAGCCCATAATTATAATTAAAACCACGACATCAATGCATAAAACATTAATATATATGGTTCAGGTTATTAAGGAAGAGATTTTTAAAGAGCCATCAATTATAACCATGGATGAAATTGGTATATGCGAGACTTATGCTAATAATACCAAGGGAATACTAAGGGAATGGAAAGATCAGCAAAGAAAAATATCTATCCAATTTGATGACATAGTTTTGAGAGGAAATCAGATTTTTGTAGAACCCTCATTTATGGAAGTGTTTAATGAAAACCATGAATTGGTTTGCAGTGAATATTTTTCTACATTGTTTAAGCAATTATTGGTTAATTTTAAAAGGATAATAGTGTAGGAAGATGAAGGAGAAACTTTGTAGGTCATTGAGATTATCTCCAAAAACGGGGGAAAAAAAAATAGAGGCTCTGAAAGAAATCACAAAAAGGGAAAAATTTCTCAACAAGTTTTGTTTAACAAGGCTAGCTTGCTATTTAGAAGCCAAATTGTGGGCATAAGAAACACATATAGAGATTATAGGATTTACAAAGGATATGTTCTTGTGTCACAAAATCAATGTGATACAGTAGGCCCCACATATGAGCAACAAACACAGGAACACAATTTACATGCTGACTCTAATCAACACCAACCCATAATTAAGTAAGAACTGCAATGAATCATGAGTGTCATAATTTGAGCATAGGGTGAAAGGAATGAATTTTTTATGACACGTAAATAGATTAATTTTTATAATTTATTGAATGTTCATTTATATATTCCAAATGTTATACTTATCTAAAGATGCACAGAGTACTTGTACATCTGAAACTACATATCCACCTCTAAGATACAAATATGTTGTTGTGGAATAACATATCAGACACTACGCTCACAATATATTCCTTTAATTTTTTAAATCCTTTCACAAAATATTATGTTTTTTATAGTGGCGGTAATGACCGCTAAGTTCATACTATCTTAATTTAATTTTTTAAATCCCAACGACTGTTAAGCTTGAAATAATCTGTTGCAACATAACATAGTGGATGCTAAGATCACAATATCCTACTTTATATTGTTAAATCTTAGTGATACCTAATGTCCAAATATTATGTTGTGGCATAACCTAGCAGAACCTAAGATGAAAATATCATTCTTTGAATTGTTAAATGGTAGAGGTACTTAAGATAGAAATATTATATTTTTGAAGCACTTAGTGACCGCTCAATATATGTTAATTTAATTTGCTAAATCCGGCCGACCGTAAGCTCTAAATATTATGTTGCACATTAATGCTTTAGTGGCCGCAAATATATATATATATAATATATATATATATATATATATATGTATGGTATAACCTAGCGGTATAAGCTATAATATATTATGTATGTATGTATGTATGTATGTATGTATGTATGTATGTCTAATGAGAACTACGTAAGGATTAAGAATTATTTTTAGTTCTTTAATTTTGTGATGATATTTAAACATAGGCTTGATTAATTATGTTTGATAATTTAAGAAACTTGGACTAGCATTCAATAAGTTATACAACAAGTTTTTAGATACGAATCCATACACTTGTTTTAGCCTAATGGCCACTAATATATTCTTAAAGTTAATTATATCATGTTTATAGCAAAGTGGTGTTATAAATCTAAATTGTTAATGTTTACATATAAAATAAGATAAAAATAAACTAGCGATCGCTAGGCCCAAATAATAGTTTGTTTCCTATGGGAAAAAAATAAATGAGCCTCGTGATTGCTAAGCTTAACAATAATTTTTTCTCCAAAAAATGATTATAGCGTACTGGACTACTAGGCTAGAAAATGTTAATCATGATTGAGTGTATTCTAATAGGAGAAATCAAATTGAAAAGTTATAAATGATAACATCTAAATAAATATGGATTTTACATATAAATACATACATATACATGTAACATCATGTATTAATAAATAAAACAACTATATTTAACCAAAAATACGTAGCATATTAAAAATTATGTTTTAATTGAATTCTATTATCTTTGGTTTCACATTTAATTCAAAATAAATTTATAGTTTTGTATATTAGTGGTTGAAATAAAGAATTATATCATCGCGGCCATTTAACAAAGCTATGTGATTTTTTAGCATGGCTTAGTGGGCATAAAAGGAAATATATATTTAAATATATAGTGATTAAAATTTATATTTAATAATATTTACACATGTATATAATATGTTTATCTTCCATTATAAAAAAAAACTTGTTGAAGACATTAAATTTGACTATTTCTACATGGGAAAATGTATATAATTGAAAATATTTATCATAAAATTGAAAAATTAATATATTTATATATTTCTAAATAATTGTTTTAGCCTCAAATATCTACCTTGAATGTCAACATGAAAACCATATAAACAATGTACAATGAAATAATTACCCACAGTCATTTCTGACATTAGAATAAAAATAAGTAAAGGTAGTCAATCTTATTATATAAACAATAAATTGAGTCTAAAAAATAATTAAAATTTAAAAAATGTGACTACATTGATAGAGCATCATTATCAAGAAAAATAATCGCATGAACGAGAATCAATAATCCAAAAAAAAAATACAAAGAGAGACATAAAAGGGTAGAAATGGGAAAAATTTCAATAGAGAGAAATACTAGAGCTGAAATGGGATTAAATTTCCTTTCATCCTGGAACAACAAAAATTGTGTTTTCATGAAGAACAAGGTGGTTTGACAAGTTGATCAAAAGTAATTGGAAAGCATGGCTGGACTACGGAGCACAATTTGTTAGGGAAAAGTAGGGTTATACTACTGTCCAAAAAAAATGAACTATTCAAAGATAGAACAAGGTAAATATCATGTGATAAAAAAAGTTTCACAATTACTATAATAGATGTTTTTGATAAATACCTGATATATCAATAGATGATATTATTTTTTTCTGAGTGGTTTCTATGAAACCTCTTTTTGTTGCATCAAACAAACTATCTACACGAATCTATCCACAACCTCTTTTTTTTGCCTCCTTTGTGTGCATAATTTATATGTCTCCTTTATGTGTGTACTTTGTGTTCTTCTATATAAATGATATTATAATCACCACCTCATTGTTCCCTAGAAAAAACAACAAGGATTCGGGAACTCAACCCTACAATCTATGGACTACTATTATTGTTTTATAATTTCAAAAGCATTTTTTTTCTGTGAGACCAAAAAAACTGAAACCTTAAAAAAATAGTTCTCTGGGGTATTTAATAATTTTTTTGCACATTCTATGTTATAAATTTATATAATAGAAAAAATGTGGGATATGAAAATATGAAAAGTTTACTTTCCCCCTATTACGCAAAAGTGTAGGATATTGAAATTTCAAATAATATCAAATGCGGGGGAATTCACAAATCGAAATTTAATTTACCCCTCATTAAGAAAATGTGTAGGATATCAAAATAAATAAATTCAAAACAACACAATTTGTTATTGTTTGTAGAATATATTAATATAAACGTAATAAAAACATATTCTAAGAAAATAGAAGAAATAAATTTTAAAAATGTATACGAACATTTATTTTTAATTTTTATCAAAATCAATCTTGATAGTGTTAGATTTAGTGCACACTAATGTAATATAATTATCCAATTAAAACTTTTCACGTCACAAGTTTGAACTAGATAGTTACACAACAGTATAATTAACACATTTAATAAGAAATTTATATCTAGAGAAACACCTATAAAATATTTTACACCTATATAAATCCATAATATTATTATGTAAACAGTACCCACTAAAATGATGACATGTGGCATGAAATTTCTAATTTGTCTTCTATATTTTTGTGTTATTTAAATTTTTCATTAGTAACCCTAAAACATAACCATTTGGTTTGGAGATATTTCTCATCAACTTATATATGTAGAAAAACATATCTAACACTCAGCTACATTTCTATGGTTTGTTATTCCAATGAAAAATAAATAATAATAATTTTTTAGGTCTTAGAGGATGTTAAGCTATTGCTTTAATCATGTTTTAATGAAATATAATGCATGTTTTCTGTTGTCCATTTATTTATTGACGAGAAGCCTAGCGGTCGTTAGCCTCAATATTTTGTAAGATTCCTTTCCAACAATGTATAAAAAATTATATGTTATCTAACTCAATTATAATAACTAGATAGGTCAAGGAGAATCCTAGTGGCCACTAAGATATGTAATTGTTGTTTCTTATTCATTCCTTATTGTTAAAATAAGAAACTATTGAGGCTAATAGTTGATTTTCCATTCCTTTCAATAAGTAATTGAGCTTAGCAGTTGCTAAGCATTTTCTTTGATATGAATCGATGTGCATTATGTGATAAAAAATATATCTTATGAGAACTACATAAGGTTGTATCCCTCTTGAGGGTATGCAAAATAAAAAATTGGCTCCACCAGGGATAGTCAAGCCAATATGTTACAATTATAATGAATGAAACTCACTAGCTATCCAAAGTTTTACAGATAGTGTTTAAAATGATAAGAGGTAATGTTAGGAGCCTATTGAGTGCTAATATAGACAATAGTTCATTATTCTATTGATATTTTCAAAAGAAGAAACTATTGATCCTAGGAAACAATTTTTCATTCCTTTACAAAAGTAAGTAATAGAATCTAATCATTTTATTTGATCACTACGAATTTTATGTTAAAGGAATATATCTTATGAGGAATACAGAAGGATTGGTCCCTCTAGAGGGTATCTAGTTCAACACTTTGCTCCGCCAGGGATAGTCTAGCCAATATGAAACAATTATAGGCAATGAAAAATATTAGCAATCCAAAAATATACAAATAGTGTTTATAATGATAAGAGGTAATGGTAGGAGCCTTTTGGTGGCTAAGTAAGACCATGATTTGTTATTCTATCACTATTTTCAAAATAAGAAACTGTTGAGCCAAGCAAATGTTATGTCATTCCTTTCACTAACTAAATGAACTTAGTGGTCACTAATACTTTTATTTGATATGAATTGATGTGAATTATATTTGAAAAATAATATATCTTATGATAAATACATAAGGATTGGTAATTCTTGAGGGTATGTAGTGCATCACTCAAATTTTTTAGGGATAGTCAAACCAATATGATACAATTGTAATCAATGAAAAACAATAGAGATCCAAATTTTTACGTATAGTGTTTAAAATGAAAAGAGGTAATGGTAGGATCTTTGCGGCTGCTAAGATAGACCATGATTTTTGATTGTATCACTATTTTAAAAATAATAAATTATTGATCCTAGCAGTCACTATGTCATTCCTTTCAATAAGTAGAAAAAATTAATGGTATCTAATCATTTTCTCTGATATGAATCGATGTCAATTATATGTTACAAATAATATAACTTATGAGAACTACATAAGGATTGATCCCTCTCAAGGGTATGTAGTGCAACACTTGGCTATGGTAGGGATAGTCAAGCAAATGTGATGCAATTATAATCAATAAAAGATAGTAGCGATCCAAAGTTGTACACATAGTGTTTACAATGAAAAGAGGTAATGGTAGGAGCCTAACAGATGATAAAATAGACCATGATTTGTTATTTTATTCTTATTTTCAAAATAAGAATCTATTGAGCCTGGTGGCCACTATATCATTCCTTTCTATAAATAATGAAGCTTACCAGTCACTAAGAATTTTATTTCATACAAAATGATGTGAATTACATGTTATGAACAATATATATCAAGGTTCAATTTAAAATAAGATTCCTTAGGTCTTAGATTCATTGAAATATGTGTTAATGAACATCTAATAATTTTTATGTATAATAGATATTGCTTACCATCTGCTAACTCCATTATTGTGATTTGTTTCTCAAACACTCTCTCCAAAATATGAAAAAATATATCTTAGTGGCCTCTCCATTATTCCATTTAATAGGTGTAAATGAAAAATAAAGAAAGTGTTAAACTAGCCATTTATATGTCAAATAGAAGCATATCTGATAATAAGATTTACATTTTCTAACATTCAGATGATGTTATCTATGAAATGTTATAGGTTTTCTGACTTAAGGATAATTCTTTCAAAATATGTTGCATGTTAATTAACTAGAACATTTTTTGATAATTTCTGTTATTATTGATTTGATCCACAAAATATGAATTATTATAACCAATTGAAGGTTAGATACCATGTCCAATCAAATCTTAGCAAATTTTTAACCATTAAGTTAATTACTCTCGAGTGATAAAAATTAAGGAACTCTAGAGGTTGTTGACTACCAGGATAATACTTGTATTCCTCATGAGATAACGAGAAATAAAAAATGTATTATTCATATATGAACTAATTATTAATTTACTCCACTCAAATTACAACTAAAATTTCTTCCATTATTTGTACTCCGTTCTCAAATATTCCTTTCGTTGAAGATTATGAGTGTTGGAAGAAAAGAGACAAGGAATGGTTTGTTGAAATGCATTCGCTTGAAAACAACTACATCGACATGTGGTTGTTTTATATTATAGATAATAGACATGAGGAAGTTGACATGGTTATATCATCTATAGTTATTGATTCGAGGACATTGCATGTTCAGGTCAAATGCATTGACTTTGAAAATAATAAGTGTCTTATTCTAGATATAGACATGGATGTTTATTTATTCAAGAAACAAGAAACAGAACCTTGAATAGACAAACAACCACACTCATGTTCACTATATAATTTTAATTTTGGGTTGTGAATAGATTCCAACAAAACTGGTAGTTAAAATGTAGAAGAAATTCATAATGACATGTTAACAATACTTAGAAAATTGTATAGAAATGATAAATTCTCTCCAGTTTGTCTTTTTTTGAATAGAACATGTTCGATTTCACCTCTAAAACATGTCAAGCTATTTACTAGGATGAGAAGAATAAATTTTTCTAAATTGGAGATCAACCCATCTAAATCAAAACATTGGTTGAAAAAGATTACTAAATCAGCTACATTGTTTTAGAAAGAAACCACTATATTTGGGAAAGCAAATTCTTAAACTATTCAATAGTTTCATTTTTGTTCAATGGTGAGGTATTTTCAATTGATGTTTCAAGGTGTCATATAACATCTCTATAATATCAATATTATCCTATATATGATGAGAGTGTTGACCTTCTCATCGACTTCATGTTAATAAATGTTATTCCTATACATAGGGACAATATTCTTCTTCCCTTCTTGCATTCTAAGAATAATGTTATGGAACTCTAAGATCCAAAAGACCTAAAAAGAGATGATGTGAAATTTTATATACTTGACGTCGAACGTATAATATGTGCACAAAAATATATTTTGGGATCATATACTTACAAGTCTTTACATTCAAGGCTACGGTCTCGAAATGATCACATTTTTCTGCAGAAACATCTACCAAAGACATTACTAATATTCAAAATCAACATAATGAAGTAAACAAAACTTGGATAAAAACAAATTGAATATTAAAAATAGTTTTAACATGTCCTTTAAATGTAGAGCATTGAGAATTGAGTCCTTTCAATTTTAAAGGTGCAAAAAATAGAATGTCTATACGAAAAATGGACATTTCTATTGTTTTTTTATGATATATGGACTATATGGACAAAAAAAATCAGTTTTTTAGATCAAGTGGCCTTTCTTGTCCACATATTAAAGATAATCAAGGTAACTTTCAGCCAAATTCACTAGGAAGATTCACATCCAATTCATTCTGGGTGGATAGAGGAATGACCAATGAAAAACGATCAATAATTACTAATAAATTGAAATCACGTGATGTGTGGTTAACTGGATCTATTGAAGCAAGCGTAATAGCAGAGAAATTTGATTATTACTACCAAAGAATAAAAGGAGATAGAAAATTAGAGAAAGTATTCTACATTATTTGAAAAATAAACATCTAGATAATATTGTATTGCCATCTTGCAGTGAATCCAATGTAATTAAAAAAATTAAGTTACATGAATCACACTACCTCCATTTGTTTGTATTGTTGGGTGAAGAGAGAAGAGGAAAAATAAAATTTGATTCCTAAATAGCAGGAAAAAGGATAAATGAAAAAATACCTTGTGGTGGAATAAGATCTTCCAGTCAAGGCTCATAAAATATTAGAAAACTATGTGATGTCAACTAAAGAAAATATACCAAAAAGGATGGAATACCAAGAATATTTCACTTGTCAATGTGCATATCCATTACATATTCCATCAACCTTATCAGCTATTCCTGCGACCAATCCTTTCAATGTTGAATGTGTAATCATTGACTTTTGTAATTTGTCTAGCAATATTTCTTCTGATGTAATAATGGAACTGCTACCAGTTATACACCATTGTGCTAGATTGTATTATTATTGTTCTCATACTATATGATTATTCAAAAATGTTAAAAGAAATATTAAATACATACATGGAAAATGTTAAAGATATTTGAGAATAAATTCTTGATGGATGTTATGGAATCTATGATAGAAAAGAGAAATTTAAAAGTTTGTGACTTATGTACACAATAAATGGTGTGCACAAATTCTATATAAATTAGTAACTGCAAATGAAATTGGCCTACAAGGAAACATCCATCATTTTTCTTACAAATGATCTTATGAGTTATGGGCCAATATGTTCATTCTATGTTGTTTCAAAAATTCACTAAGAATAGTGCTTTACGGTGGCATTTTTACACTACATACATTAGTTGATTTGAATCTATCAGTTATTTTTATTATTGAGAAACATAGTCAAGAAATGCTTTTGAAACATTACTATTCTCATATGAAGAAAGTTTCGTCACCGAAGAAAACTTAAACAAGTGATTTTGTTTAATGGATTTGAACTGATATAAACTACTTATACATTTATTATTTATGCAGATAACCAAAAAACTATCATCAGCTCCAATCAGCTTAAAATTATAGGATTCGATCAAGTTCCTGATGTACAACCCATTCAACTTTTTTCTACACAACCAATTTCAACATGGTGATTGACCTTCAATAATTTTATAAATATGTTTAATGAACTTTATTTTCAATTGCCATGGTTTTCGTTAATTTGACAATACTCTATGTTTTATAGTTCTGATGATAGATGAGGATAAATCATTCGCATATGGCATGAATACGCAATAAAATATTGGTATATTAGTTGTATGCAGTTATAAACAAAAACCGTTAATAATCCCCACAGATTTATAATACAATTAGATGTTTATGCAAAAAAACACAACCAGAGAATCTGAGAAAGTAACTGTGGAGTGCGCGGGGGTATCCAGCATGAATATGCGGTCAGAACTTGGTATGTTAGACATGTGTATTTTTAAACAAAACCATTTATAAGGATTACAAATTTATAGAACGATATTAAAATAGAATACCGATCAAATAACCTATTTCTAGAAGAGGGTTACCCTTTCATAATTAACCATTAGTTTTTTCAAAGGAGAGAATAACCAAATAACCATTTGTATTTGCTAACAATGTTCAAACTGGTGGCATCCCTAATGCTCCACATTGATTTTATTTGTATGAAATTAATACTTTACCAATGTCCCACTCATTTCATACTGACTAATAGAATTCATTAGTTTAGATGCTTAGTCATAAACATAACTACCAATGGGTATGTTGGCATAGCCTCAGCGGTCGTCCAGTAATCCAACCAATGATCAATAGCTCGTTAATAGAACTATTTTCTGATGTCCAAAGGGTGGTTCAATGAATATAAGCGTACCCTAGTGACTATTAAACTTCATTCACAAGACAGTGAAAAAATTATATTGTACTTACTAATATTACCACGGATAGGACTATGTTTTTTCAATTAAGCTTTCATTTTCCATGGCATGAAATCAATTATGAATTGATTAATGTTTATTTGTAATACATCTTGCATCAAAAGAACCAGCAATGGGTAAGTGCGATGCAAGCTAAGCTGCAAGCTCAATCGGTAAGTGGTAGCCTCCTAAAGTGTTGATATTGATCTTACCATATTACCACGTAGACCACTGTGTTTTTTAATTATTATTTCATTTTCCATAGTAATAAATAGATTATGAATAGATTAATGTTTATTTGAAATATATCATGCATCAAAGGATCTAGCAGTGGGTAAAGATGATGCAAACCTAAACGCAAGCTCGATCAATAAGTGGTAGTTACAAGCTAAAATGTTGATTATTTCAATTGGTTAGAATTGAATTACGAGGGATTAAAATAAAAAATATTTACTTCTTTGCAGTTATCCACAAGAATTATTTACTTATTTTAGATTTTGAGGGCTTGTTATATGAGAAAAATTAATCACCCTCTAAGGAGATGTAATTCAAGTTCAACAAGGAGATTATCAACTTGCGAGGTGGCCTGAAAGAATTTATAAATGCATTATCAACAAAATTTAATGCGATTCTAGTCTGACAATCTCACTTTCGCTGATGTTTAAAAGCTAACAAAGGCCTTCAATAAAAAATTATCAATTGAATTGAATCCAGTACTCACTTAAGGAAAGTAACATTGTAATATAGTCGATGGAATTACAATAAGAGATCTAGAAAAGGTTTGGAGTAGAAATGATGTTTCCTACAGTTCTAAAGACACATTGTGTATTACATTAGGTGCAAAGGGAAACCCTCCTAAAAAATTTATGGTTGGGATGAAAAGCAGAGAAGAATATTGTTCAAAAGATATGTGGTTGATGACTAATTTGTACAAAGACTTATCACTAATAGTGTCTCAAGGATTGAATGTCGTAGAGGGCATCAAATATTTGGAGCAAAGAAAATGTCTAAATAACTACTTATCATTTCAAAATGTTATTATGATGGTACTGCTTAACATTGTAAAGAAAATACATTCATATGTTATTATGATGGTTTTGCTTAACTATTTTGTATGTTGAGATTGTACAAATATAAGTTGGGAGTATTTATATTTTCACTTATTATAAGTTGAGAGTATGAATGTATAAGTTGTGTGTGAGAATTATCAGAAAAATGTTTTGTAACAAAAAATTGAGCAATTTTTATTAATCAAATATTTATTCCTAAATTAATTATGAGCATGTTGGAATACTATTTTTTGCTTCCAAAATAAAAGATGTATACCACGTTCATATGAAATGAAATACCTACAATACGATTTGTAAAGAATCATCGCCCTAAAACATTACATTCAATTTTTAAAAAATCTACAAAAAAACATATTCCTAATACAATAAGAAATGAGGAACACCCTTTGATTTTTTACCTAATTCACCACCTACAACCATTTGATTTTTGATATAACAATAAAAAAGGGATGTGTTTTTATTTTTGGATTGATTCCTCACCCTCAACCATTTTATTTTTTTTCATTATTTGTAAATAAGAACATGTGCAACATGAAACTAATAATATTTGATATAAACGATGTTTTGACACACACCATCCACAAGGTTGATTCGTCACACAAGAAGTTAAAAAATCTTGGCAGCATCGAGCTGAAAACAAAAACTAATTTTCTAAAACCAAATGTGAAAGAGTTCTTACAATGTTGCAAAAAATGTTTCAAAATAGCACTATGACATTGGCAAGAAAGTCAAATGTTGATGAAATGATGCCTTCATTCCTTCGAAACATTGACTTAGAGGTTGAAATCTTTGAGTTCATATTTACATAGGAATATTTTATTGAGTCCAAACACACCAATCATGAAGGTTATGGGAATCCCAAATTATATCTCAAGAATCTTAACTCCGTTTGGTGGCAGTTTAATTCATAGTACCATTGTAAAAATACAGTTCTTATAGATGAATCTTTAGAGAAAAATAAGTTCAATGATGTGGGGAACTACATAATTGCTAAAACATTTAACATAGATTCTAATTCAAAAGACAAATAATTGTTAGATGAGTTGTGGCCTTTGTTGCAACCATTGAAGCACATCGAAGATGTTTGGGATGTTATTAGATCAAAAACCCAATTATAGAGAGCATATTTTTTAGAAATTTACTATGCTTTGTATTGTTAATTTGGGATCCCATCTTCGGAAATAGTGTTATGATAAAATTCAAAAATTTCTTTAAATGTTTTACTATAATTCTACCTTTAGTACATGCAATTTTAATTTATTTCATAACTATATTATTCAAATATGAAAATATATCTAGGATGGTTTTACAGTTAATTTTAATTAATTTCATATCCATATTTAAATATGAAAATATATATGCAATGGTTTTGCAGTCAATTTGATATCTAAATTTAAATATGAAAATATATCTGGAACAATTATACAGTTGATTACATTCTCCTAGAATAGATCGTCGCCCTCTACTAGTTTCTTCATAATATCTTTAATAATTCTCTAGTTACACTGAGGTTCAATCACATCATACTAAATGAACCTAGAATCATCCCACATCTCTTAAATGTCATTAGCCTAACGACCATTAGGCCACAAGGTGTTTTAATTATTCAAATATGCATAGTTTAATCTTAAAGACATCTTTAAAATGATAAGAGCCTTATTCCAAAGCAAAAATTAAGCCTAGCAGCTGCTAGCCCTTATAAAATAGAACATGTTTTTGTTTTATACGACCTAACGTCTGTTACACATTATTTCTCAAATAAATGTTACAGTACCTAAAATCATTAAATGATTTTTCCCATATTTATTAATTTAATCTGTAATCTGATATATTGGACTCTGGAAGGAGGTATAATGGGTTCCAATATTTTGATTTTTGGATTCCAATATTTTGATTTTTGAATTCCAATATATGTGATTTTGGAGTACATTAAATTCCAATGTATGTGGTTTTAGATTCTAATATATGTGGTTTTGGATTCCGATATGTGTGATTTTGGATTCCAATATGTGTGAGTTTGGAGTGAAAATAACTCCAATATTTAACATTTTGGAATCCAAAACTAGTAATATTGGATTCCAATATTGCCTATATTTTTTAGCTACTCAGACTAGTAGATGTCCAAATGTAGTGAAATAAGTGTTATACCTTCTCTACTTGTGCATACTGATAAAAAATACACAATAATAAAACACCGAATAATAATAATATAGAAACTGAAATTCATTCGGGATGAATTTACATAGATGGAGAATACATTTTATAGTGTTTGATCTCCTAAAAAGGTGGAGTCAAACTTCATCTTCAATCCCTCATATCTCTCTCCATGAATCTCTCAGAATTATCCCCTAATATCTCACACATCCCTTTATTATCTCACACACCAAAATAGCTACGTGAGTTGTTCTCACAACTCATCCAAATACTAATACTAACTATTACAATTATATTATTATTATGAGTTATATAAACTCACTATTAATAATATTACAATTTATTAATAATGTGTTGGCGAGAAAATTTGTCAGGTGGAAAAACTTGTGGATTTCTTTCCAACACTCTAGGAATCTAAGTTCCTCTACTTAACTGATGCAGCTGTCATGTATGCATGCATGAAAAATTGTGGATTTTTGTGGTGGCCTTTCGATTAGGGATCCAACATGGGCACTCCACTAACCCTGTGGCAAATGCTTGCAGGTATCTACAAGTGATGAATTTTCTATGAAGGGGAGAAAGGGGAGTGAGAGTATTTAGAAAGGAATAACTAATGTTGCAAGTAGAAAATCATAGACTTGCACACACTAGCTAGAAGTTTTAAAGCATGCACTTGTATTTCAAAAGAAAACAAATCTGCAAAACAGCAACAAGACCAAATAGAGATTAATGAATAAAAAGTACCAATAAACTCCTTAATCAAAGAGGATAAAATTCCTTCTACCTTTATTGAAGCTCAAGAAGAATTTGTATAGAGTATGGGAAGTAGAAGACAGTTTTGGTGGAAGAAATGAAAGAAACCTTCTATTTCTTGCTCTCTTCACAAGGATATCTCTCTCATGAATTCACAAAAAAATAGCTCCAACATCTAAGAATTTTTAGAAGACAAAATTTAGGAGGATTTCAAATGAGGAGCTTGCTACAATTTATAGAAGAAGAGGCATGATGCAGGAGCATAACTTGCAGAGGCCATAACTTTTGATCCGACCATTGGATCATCCTGAAATTTTATAGGGTGGTAGATATACATTAGTACTATGCTGGAATCAACCTTGCCTACAAGGTTGTGCTCATTTTGGCACGTTTTCGGGCTCGGATTCCGTCATCTAGTGGCCTAAAATTGGCTCCAAATGTTTTTTCTGCTTTTGACTAGGTCTTAGAACTTTAATAACTTTTTTTGTGCTTGTCAAAATAAGTCTAAATTTTGCGTGAGCCCTAATTTATGAATGCATATTTGGCACATAAATTTTGGGGTCAATCTGAGTTGTTTTGCATTTTAGGGTTTTTTGGCATTTTAGGGTTTTAGGGTAGTCTTGAAATAAAAGGAGAATTGTAATGATGTAATAGATCAGTGTGAATTCCAAAATGAGAAGTAAGCTATTTAGAAACTCCTGGTTTTATTTGCAAAGTTGTTTATGTGTGTTTTTGGAGGTATTTCAACCTCTTGCAGCTAGATTCACATCAATTGGTATCAGAGCAGGATTTTGATCTTGCGGAAATAGTTAAGGTAACATATTACATTTTTATGTGTAGTTTTTACCTCTGTTTTATATAACCATGTCTAGACGCGGGAGGGGAGGTTATTCCCAGATGAATAGGCATATGCAGGAGCTACAGAGACAAGTTGTTGAGCTCACGGGGGAATTTACCCGCCTTAAAAGGAGACATGCAAATGGGGATACAAACCCAGATAGTGATATTGAAGAAGAGCCTCCATTAATGAATGAAGGAAAAGATGAAGAAGAAAATGAGAGAGAGGAAGAAACCTTGAATGAGAGACCATTTGAGGAGAGATTGATCAAGGCTTTAGAGGGAAAGAATGACGACATCAAGATTAATGTTCCTGATTATGGTGGAGGGTTACAACCAGAGGAGTTGATTGACTGGTTAAATTGCATGGAAAAATTATTTGAGTGGAAAACCCTTTCAGAAGAGAAGAAGGTTAAGTTTGCATGCACTAAGTTATCCGGACATGCATTGATCTGGTGGGATCACCTAAAAAATGAAAGACAAAGGAATGGAAAGGGAAAGATCCGAAACTAGAATAAAATGGTAAAGAAGCTGAAAGAAAAGTTTCTTCCTGTAGATTATGCTCAGACACTCTTTCAAAGGTTCCAAAACCTAAGGCAGAAGGATCTCATCATTGAGGAGTATACTAATGAATTTTACAAGTTATCAATTAGGGTGGAACAGGGAGAGTCTGAAGAACAAAAGGCTACACGGTACATAAATGGGTTGAGTTACACCATACAAGATGAGCTGAGTATGCTCCGGATCCATAGCCTAGATGATGCTTATCAACTTGCATTAAAGGCAGAGGAAAAGAACAAGAGGAGTAATTTTAGAAGAGGTGTGAAGAGAGGTCCATCATCATCTCCAATGAGGGGCAGGGGTAGATTTGAATCTACAAAAGGTGAATCCTCTAATACAAAAGGGCATGAAGATTCTGGTCAAATCCATGGTAACTACCAAAGAGGTAGGGGATTTCAGAGGGGAAGAGGTTATAATGGAGGACGGGGTTGGAATAGCCCCCAAAGGCAATATACATGTTACAGATGTGGTGAAGAGGGGCATAGAGATTTTGAGTGTCTGCACTATCCTATACAAGATAGAGGGCAAGGAGAAAAACCACGAGTAAATCTGGTTGAGGCTGAAGAGGAATAAGAAATGGAGGTTGCTGCAGACTTGGGTGAAACCCTCATGATAAGGAAGACGATGATTTTCCCAGGGAAGGAGAAAGAACGTGATGTTGTTGGAGCTGATTCATGGCTTCGAACAAATATATTTCGAACAAGATGCACCTCTGGAGGAAAGGTATGTAAAATTATTGTTGATGGTGGTAGTTGTGAAAATATGGTTTCAACTGTAATGGTTGATAAACTAAATCTGAGCTGTGACAAGCACCCATATCCCTATCGTATATCATGGTTCAAGAAAGGAAATGAAGTAACCATAGATAAAATATGCCTTATAAAGTTTTCAATTGGGAATACCTATAGGGATGAGGTGTGGTGTGATGTTATCCCAATGGATGCATGTCATATATTACTGGGAAGGCCTTGGCAATACGATAGAAAGGTTACACATGACGGAGGGAAAAATACATATACCTTTTGGAAGGATGGTGTAAAGGTGGTCTTATTACCTTTCAAGGAAGAAGAGAAGAGTGAGGGCTTATTGGCTACAAAAGAGTTTGTTACAGAAATGGAAGAAGTTGGAGAAAGAAGGCTTTAATATACCTATTGCAGCAGAAAAGATACTAAAAGAATACAAATATGTCATACCAGATGAGCTACCAGATGGGTTACCCCCAAAGTGAGATATTCAACACCATATTGATTTGATCCCAGGATCGGCCCTTCTAAACCAAGCAGCCTATCGAATGAGTCTGACACAGAGTGAAGAGTTAAACAGACAAGTGACAGATCTAATACAGAAAGGGTTAGTGAGAGAAAGCATGAGTCCATGTGCAACTCCAGTGTTATTGACTCCCAAAAAAGATGGAGACTGGAGAATGTGTGTAGACAGTAGATCCATAAACAAGATCACAATTAAGTATCGGTTTCCAATTCCGCGATTAGATGATATGATGGATGTGCTAGTGGGAGCCCGATATTTTAGCAAGATTGACCTACGGAGTGGTTACTACCAGATCCGAATCCGTGAAGGGGATGAATGGAAAACTGATTTTAAAACAAAAGATGGATTATACGAGTGGATGGTGATGCCATTTGGGCTATCTAATGCACCCAGTACATTCATGAGGTTGATGAATAGAGTACTCCGAGAATACAATGGGGATGGAGTGAGGATGGATGAGGAAAAAGTAAAGGCAATTCTGGAATGGCCTATTTCAAGGAATGTGACAGAGGTTCGTAGTTTTCATGGATTGGCAACTTTTTATAGGAAGTTCATCAGGAATTTCAGTAGCATTGTTGCACCCATAACAGAGTGTACAAAAGGGAGGGAGTTTGTATGGACCAGGCAACAACAGATAGTTTTGAATTGTTGAAGAAGAAAGTATCAGAAGCACCTATTTTGGTATTGCCAGATTTTAGCAAGGTCTTTGAGGTTGACTGTGATGCCTCACATGTTGCGATTGGAGTTATGTTGAGTCAAGAAGGATGACCAGTGGCATTCTTCAGTGAAAAGCTAAATGAAGTCAGGAGGAAATATTCTACTTATGATGTGGAATTTTACGCTATTATTCAGGCATTAAGGAACTGGAGACATTACTTGGTAGCAAAGGAATTTGTACTCTTCACTGACCATGAAGCCTTGAGGTATGTAAACACACAGAAGAAACTAAATAGTAGGCATGTAAAATGGGTTTCATTTTTGCAAGAATATACTTTTGTTTTAAAGCATAAGTCTGGTAAGCAGAATCAAGTTGTTGATGCCTTGAGTAGGCGTGTACCCCTTTTGACAACAATGGAAAATAAAGTCCTAGGGTTTGAGGCAGTTAAGGAATTGTATGAAGGTGATCCTAATTTTGGTGATGTTGTCAGAAAGCTTAAGAAGCCTACATTAGGTAGTGATTCTTTTGATTATTTGATACAGGATGGTTATTTGTTTAGGGGGAAACAATTGTGCATCCCTGTTGGTTCAATGAGAGAAAATATTATAAGAGAATTGCATAGTGGAGGGTTGGCTGGACACTTTGGTATAAGTAAGACAATTTCTCTTGTCGTAGAAAAGTATTATTGGCCAAAGGTAAAGAGGGACATTAGTAGGGTTGTAGAAAGATGTAGAGTGTGTCAAATGGCTAAGGGTCATGCACAGAATACTGGGTTGTATATGCCATTGCCTATCCCTACAGGGCCATGGGTTGATCTGAGTATGGATTTTGTGTTAGGGCTTCCTAACACATAGCGAGGGAATGATTCTATCTTTGTTGTGGTTGATAGATTCTCTAAGATGGCACATTTTATTTCTTGTAAAAAATCTAATGATGCTTCCAGAATTGTAGATTTGTTTTTTTCAGAAGTGGTTAGATTGCATGGAATTCCAAAAACGATCACTTCATATCAGGACACGAAGTTTTTGAGTCACTTTTGGAGGACTCTGTGGAAGAAATTGGGGACACAACTACAGTTCAATAGTGCATATCACCCCCAGAATGATGGGAAGACTGAAGTAGTGAACAGAATCTTGGGAAATCTCCTACGTTGTATAGTTGGAGAAAAGCCAAAACAATGGGACTTAGCTTTACCTCAAGCTGAGTTTGCATATAATAGCTCGATAAACAGGTCAACAGGGAGGTCTCCTTTCTAGATTGTATATGGTAGGAATCCGAAGGGGGTCCTTGATCTAATTTTTCTACTAGGTGAAGATGAAACTAGTGATGATGCAGAAGCATTTGCAGAACACATTCTACAGCTACAAGATGAAGTGAGGGAAAAGCTGAAAGTGAGTAATGCACAATATAAAACAGCTGCAGATGCCAGTAGGAGAGTAAGTGTATTTGAAGAAGGAGATATGGTGATGGTTCATCTTAGAAAAGAGAGGTTTCCAAAGGGTACATATAATAAACTCAAGTATAAGAAGATTGGGCCATGTAGGATTATGAAGAAAATGAGTGATAATGCCTACAAGGTGGAGCTACCTAAAAACTTTGCTATCTCACCAGTTTTTAATGTTTCTAATTTATATAATTTTCTAGGTCATGATGAAAATGTTGCAGAGGAGGAAGAAATAAACTGGAAGCAACAGATGCCGAAGGAGAAAAAGGAGAGGGTAATGCGTGTCTTGGACCAAAAGACAATCACTACTAGACATGGGAGCTACAATAGATATTTGGTACAGTGGGAAGGTTTGCAGCAAGAAGAAAACACTTGTATTCTTGAGTGGGAGTTGAGGAAAATTGACAGTGCAAAATTAGATGAGTTCCATCAACAGAATTCGCAGGAGCTGAATTCTTTTCAACCAGGGGAGAATGATGCGGGAGCATAACTTACAGAGGCCATAACTTTTGATCCGACCGTTGGATCGTCCTGAAATTTTACAGGGTGGTAGATATACATCAGTACTATGTTGGGGACAACTTTCCTACAAGGTTGTGCTCATTTTGGCACGTTTTCGGGCTCGGATTCCGTCATCTAGTGGCCTAAAATTGGCTCCGAATGTTTTTTCCGCTTTTGACTAGTTCTTAGAACTTTAATAACTTTTGTTGTGCTTGTCAGAATAAGTCCAAATTTCGCGTGAGCCCTAATTTATGAATGCATATTTGTCACAAAAATTTTGGGGTCAATCTGAGTTGTTTTGCATTTTAGGGTTTTTTGGCATTTTAGGGTTTTAGAGTAGTCTTGAAATAAAAGGAGAATTGTAATGATGTAATAGATCAGTGTGAATTCCAGAATGAGAAGTAAGCTATTTTAAAACTCCTGGTTTTATTTTCAAATCTGTTTATGTGTGTTTTTGGAGGTATTTCAACCTCTTGCAGCTGGATTCACATCAAGGCAACTCTTCATCTTCCCAGTGACTTTTTGGATACCTTAATATGACTTAAGACTATTCATATTCCACTTTTAATAATTAAGTCCCTTTTATAATAGTAAGGTGACTTAAAGTGACATTATATTTCTAAAGTCACTTAAGTCATATTAAAAAGTGTAACCCTCAATGCAAAAATATAACATTGAGGAGAGAGAGTGTTGTATGAGAAGAGAAGAGAGAGAGAGAGAAGAGGAAAAAGAAGAAGAAGAATTATGTTGAAGGATGAGCTATCGTAGTGAACTTGGCTCAGCTCTCTAACTGCTCTTGACTCTACGATCCTGAGAAGGCTTCTATATTTCTAAGCTCTTGTTTGAAACGATCTAGTGTTGGTTCTACTTTCTCAGCATGAGGAATGTGAATGCAACTCAAGGTTTCAATCCATCCATCGGTCACATTGTTGATGTCCTTGCACTTCTCGAACCATGATGAATGCTTTTCTGTGATAAATGCAATGGAGGCTCAGATCTCTGAGAAGAATTTGATAGTATCCTTAGTGAAGGACAATGGGTTTCCCACCCCTTTCTTGACATATTCTTCGAAAGGGCTAATCAACTCATCAGCAGGTGTATGTTCACTCATTACAGGTACTCCAAGTTTATGAAATTTTCGATTTATACTATCCTACAACTTGTATGCTTGTTCTTATTTCTCCTCTAGCTCTATGAAGGCCCAATTGATTGCTTCAAATATAATTGCCAAGGCCATCACCCATACACATGTTAAGTCATCTGCATGAGTTTCAAAGACCCTTTTGTCGATCAACTCCTGGTGATGGGGGTTTTTCATCTCACTCACTACCAGTCCCAGAGGTTCCCATTAATCTCTTTCCTTCCCCATGTCCTCTTTGAGTGTTCACGTTATGTTGGTCATGGCACACATGTACGCAAAGATCTTGACTACCTCTTGGAGTGTTGGCTTCCCTTTTTCAGAGATTGAGTCAATCCATTGATTATTTTCTCATCCCTATATCATGAGCTCATATATTCTTCAGATGGATTCTAGATCAAAGCTACTGATGGGTACCACTTTCTCAATAGGAAGTGTTATAGAGCTTGGTTCCACCAGGTGTTGCACATAAGATGAAAGAGTTCATACTTTTTCCTCAAGTACCTCAATCTTCTCTTTATATTCTTTATTCCTTGCCACCATGTGAGCATAAGATTGTTGGTATATGTGTGAATCTCCCTCATGAGTAGCTGGTCCTAATTGGATCATGCTCATTTCGTATTCATTTGGTTTCATCTCATCCACTGGCTTGATTAATTTTGGTCGAGCTACTTCGATGTATTGATTACTTATCTCTCCACTATAGAATCGAGATGTTGTCGTTGCGATATTTCTTGACCTTTTTTCTTTATCCAATGAGAAAATTGGTGATAAACCGGGGGCTACTACTTGTTGCATAGTGTGAGTTTCAAGGATGATCATTTCCTGCATCCATGGAAACATCTCGCTAGATTTAGGCTCAATGATGGGTGCATCAACCATTCTTTATTCTAATGGAGGAGGGAAGTCCTAAATGAGAGGAGTGTTGGAGTTGACAACATGTAATACATCTTGTAGTGTCTTGAGGAATAGATCATGAGTCCTATACTCCTCATTCACCTGTGCATCTATTGTCAGATTTTTTGACTGAGATCACTTCTTCCTCTTGCGATGATGCCAATGAATATTTTTCTTCCCTAACTTTCTTGGGTGTCTTCTCATGGGGAGAAGTTTTCAATTCCATGGCCTTCTTCTTTTAACTCACTCCAGAGTGTTTAGAGATGGAAGTCACCTCTACCACTTTTGAAGACAAATGATGTGAAGCTTGCTTCTAGCTTGGAGAAATCCCTCGTGACCGAATGATCATAGCCCTCTTCTTCTGAAACTAGTTCCTCGTTCTCCTCAACACATTTTCAGTCCGTTCTTGTATATCTCATGATTCACAAACATGCTAGTTGATTTGGGGCATTGGGGACATCTTGACTGCTCCTTACTCAGGATCATGCATCTCTGTCCCATCATCATGTAAGATGTCTTCATACCAAGAGAACTTGAATTCCTTCATCTCACTGATTGTCATCCTCGTGTGATATTTCTTATGTACTTCAAACTCATCATTACAGTTGGCTCAGTAGTCCTCGACTTATGGATCATGTTACAATTATGGGACATAGAATGAGTCGGGCTCTTCTCGGATGTCAAAGTTGGGCCTGGCGATGTACAAATGCAAAATTAGATATGCGAAAGCAGCCTCTAGGTGAGATGCGCCATTTGAGCTTTTACCACTGAACTCCCCTAAAGATATAGGGAATGAAATAAATTTATTTCTCCTACTTCTGATCTTGTTATTTACTTTGTTGATCTACCTACAGAGTTTGAACAATACAATCTAGTCACTGAGGTACTTAGGTAGTTTTAGCGGAGCTTGGTTGAAGTCAACGACTCGTATGTAGGAGAATATTGATAATTTTATGAAGTACGAGCCATATTCCTTAATCAGGGATGCCACTTTTGGTGACATCCTAGCTTCAAGATCCCCTTCCAAGCTTTGGACCACATACATGGTGAACACATCATTCACATGGGTGAAATGCCTATTGTTCTCCTCCACTATTAACTATGGTAGTTTCTCAAATACAGGTACCTTAGAAGTAATGTTCTTCATGAGAGCCAATCCCTTGAATGATCACAAGCTTACGAGGAGATAAACTAGGTAAGAAGTCATGTGGAACTTCTTTGTCATGGGTACTTGGAGTAGTTATAGGTGGAGATTGTCACTGATGATCTACCCCCAGTCAATTCTCTACTTCCCTTCTGTTAATGTTAGAATGAAAAGGCACGTCTAGTCCTAGAAGTCTCTTGTGCTTTCTTTTCCCATTACTCTACTGAGGAGAGTGATGACATTAGAATACCCTTCTTGGAACTCATACCTTGGTAGATTATTGGGCATCCTGAAAGGATTTCTTCCTGTTTTCAACCTTGAACTGAACGCTACTCCTTGGACATATGAATCCATTGTCTCCCAATCATGCACAACTCTTTCCTTTGAGATGAAGACCATGTTGGGGGATTTTGGTATCTGTAGAGAGATTGAAATGGTCGTAGGGATGATAACTGCCATTTTCATACCATTATCAACTCAGATGGTTCGTGTCTCGGGCTCGTAGTGGAAAGAGTAGGCTAAGACTAGCTCAAGACTCTGCACGGACACTGGGTGTCTTGCAGTGGAGAACAAGCCACTTGTGAATATCTGGTCTTTAATCATCCTTTAGTCCTTAGAGGCCATATGAGTCTTAAGGTCATTCAGGTCCATGTACAAGACATCGTTGTCTTCCACATCATACTCGCAAGTGAAGGGTTGTGTCGGCTTCTGACCCATCCATTTTGGCTTCATGTCTCCCTTAGAAAAATTAACTTACTATTTTTAGTAAGTGTGAAAAATCAAGGCCTTGGAACTTCTATTGAGTGTTGTGACCTTGATTCCTCTTTCTCCTTGCATTCCTCGTTCCTTCCAGATAAACTTTCTATTTTTAGTAAGTGCTAAAAATGCCCATTCTGGTGAATTCTCAGCTGTAGTGCATCCCCAATGTTTTCACCTCCTTCACAGGTTCTTTTGTCAATGACTTTCCCGAAATGACAATCCTTACGTATAAGAACTGCTATTTTTAGAAAGTTGACTTTGGGAGCTTGGATTGACATGTAACAAAGTTTTTTGATATGTTTTTTTTTCCCAATATCACTCCTCTAAAATTTTGGGCCCACCCGCTTGATAGTCCAAGAGATTTTAAAGTTTTAATTTTCATAACTAGCAGTGCTTCTAGGTGCGGCGGCCATTAATGGACCTCAAAATTGCAGGTATGGTTTTTTCCTCTGTTTGTGAAGAAAATTATATTTTTGATGTGGGTTTTTTCTTCTAATGCTTCACATTCAAATCTACTTAAATCCGATAACCGGTTTGATGGGAAATCCCACTTCTTTTTTCGTTTAGTCGGAAAGGAGTTTTCTTGGTTGTGGGTGCCCTATTGCACAAGAGGTGGGTTTGAGGTTATGTTTTTGATGGTCTTGGATAGATGAATGAACATAAAAAAATGGTTCATTGATTCATGCACTGGTTTGCAAGCTTCATTTAGATTTCCATTTTTTGGCTATGGAGATTTTACTGTTCTTTTTCCATTATTCTTCGTTTCTCCTTCTTATCTTGATGAGAATTCCTTCTGAGACCTTTGTATCACCATGGGAAAGGTATTTTAGTTCCTGTTTTGATATGGTCTGATTTTTTTGCAATGGTGGAGTGATGGAAGAGAGTTGTAGAGGAAGGAGGAAGCTTGTCTGTGCACAAGAGTGGAAGCAGTAGGAAGCACTAGAAGCAATGAGCGGCAGTTAGCTTTTTTCAAAATGTTCAACACATGGAGGGATAAGCTTGGGTGATTTTTTTAATTTTTTATGTCCCTAACCTCATGGATGTGAGGGACATCAAATTCCATGGTGGTTAAGAGGACGACACGTGGCGGTAATCCGACGGCAGGGAATGAAGGTGAGAAAAGCTACTTTAAAGCACTAGGGGCTGAAAGACGTTCACATGGGTGTCTAAATGACTCCCCATATGGGATGGGCACATTTTTCCATGTCTTATTTCCCCCACCTTAGGGACATAAGGGACATCAGTTTCCACAGTGGTCCTAGAGCTGACACGTGGTGCCCGATCTGACAGCAGGGAATGGATGCTCCAAAAATGCACCTGGGGGGCTAAACTATCGAGTCTGGGGGTCATATGAGGGTCCAAGAGGTCACATGGGGGATGGGATAATTTTTCCATGGTTGGTGTACCTTACCTTAGGGACTTTGGGGACATGAAATCCCGCCAGGCTCCTAGTGCTGACACGTGTCCTCCCAAAAATGACTAAGTCTTGAATTGCCTTTGAGAGGGTAACTTGGAACGATGATAACTTGAGATCCCGATGGAATTTCTTGGAGAAATTTAAAATGATCCATAGTGGAAATAGAAATTTTAATCAAATTATTGGGTTCTTATGTCTTTATTCATCCATATTATCCCTAAAAATTCAGATTTGTGATTTGAGACTCTACTTGTGCCTGATAAAAACTGCCTGCAAATCCTATGCGCCAAGGTGTTGTGAAAAATATTATTTCACCATCATGTAGGTATTATAATCCTATTTATGGTGATTTTTCTTACTTCTAATTCCATCAGGATCTCCCGAAATCTTCTTCTAAAGCCCAACAACTATTTTAGGCCTATGTACTACCTAGGATTGTGAACCTTGTTTTTACTCAGACTGCCCCAACCCTTTCAAAGCTTCCCCAAACCTTCCAAAATCATTTCCATGAGGTTTTAAGGTCTTCAATTCACCTCAATGTTTAATTTTTCCCTTCTATTCTACTCCAGGGTGGTTGGTCCAGTCTTGGGAAGGCAAGTGATAGCCCTTCCCAATACCGCCAAAAGATAGTATCTTTTCGACACTCCCTAAAATCACCTAGGGGACCAATTTGACATCAAATAAAGGGGTGAACAAAATAAAAACCTTGACATGAGGTGCCTATGAATGATAAAACATGAAAAAATTGGCACAGGGGTATAGTTTTCATTCTTGGAAACTTCCAATTTCCCTATTGTACATTTGCACGATAACATAATGTCACAATATATTTGTAAAAAATACTTGAGTTCATGATCAATCAATTTTCTACTAAGATAGTAAACAAATTGTTTTTGTGCTTGATCATTATTTTGGGCTAAAAATTATTCTATTACAAATTCTATAATAGAATTATAGATATTTTTTGGTTTATCTAAAACATGTACCATAAGCACTTTAGGATTTGATAGACACTCTTTCAACTTAGAGAAATAATCTTGACATTCTTGATTCCATTTGAATTGTTGTATTTCTTGAGAAATTGATTGAAGTGATGGAACTTTACTTATAGTTATAATATGAACCTTATGATTGATTTTATCTTACTTTGAAGACCTCGTAATTTTCAAATTTTATTGTGGTGGAGGCATTTCCTTTATAGCCTTGACTTTTGCAGGGTCAAATTCAATACCTCATCGTGAAACAATGAAACCCAGGAGTTTTCCCAAAGTTACACCAAATACAAACTTATTTAGATTGAGCCAAACTTTGTATTCATGTAACCATTCAAAGATATGTCGTAATACTATCGGATGATCAACTCATGATTTTGAATTTGTTATGATATCATATATGTAGTATTCCATAATGTCGTGTAACATATCGTGGAAGATAACTATCATGGCTATCTAATAAGTGGCTCTTGTTTTTTTAAGGAAAAAATGTGTGACCTTGTAAAAAAAACATACCCCATGGTGTAGTGAATGTTATTTTGGGTTGATCTTCTTCAACGATTTTGATTTGATTATATCCAGAAAAACCATCCATTAAGGAGAGCATTTCATGGCCTATCATAAAATCAATGATCAATTCAATATTTGGTAATGGGAAGTCATATTTTAAACATGATTTTTTTATATCATGGAAGTGTGTAAAAAATTTGATCCCTAAGATCTTCTTAAAAACTAGTACGATGTTTTATATCCACTTTAAGTAGTCAATGGGTCAGATGAAATCAGATTCTAAGAATTCTTGTAATTCTTCTTTGACGAGTAATGAAGCTTCAGGATTCATATTTCTAAGTTTTTGTTTGACATGCTTTTCTTTCGAACGAACTATGATATGAAGAAATACACGAGAACGATCCAATTCTAGAATATCCTTGTATTTCCATGCAAACACATGTTGGAATTCAATAAGGACTGATGTGAATGCTATTGATTCTGATTCTGTTAAGCTTGCATCAATTTGTAAGAGCTTAGGATGCTCACTTGTACTAATGTTGATGTTGATGGTATCTTCTAATAGAATTTTTAATGTGTTTTTTTCTTAGAAATATGATGTAGGTTGATGTGGATCCTTAGTTTGATCCCCTATCAGAATCGAAGGATATTCTCCTCTCTTTAGTGCCTCATAAAGGTTTTCACTAGGAGATACATCCTTATAATTTTTTATTGTTTTTATCTTTTTTTTTTTTTTAGATAGTGCCTTAATAAGATTTTCACTATGAGAAAATGTTTTATTTTTTTATTTTTGTTACTTTTGTAGACTGGGGTATTCAAGTTCTCTGAAATAACCATATGAATTTAGGTCTATAACAAATCCCTTCTTATGATTGACAAGGGGAATAGGGTATCGAGTCCCAAGGACTCTACAATGGTTTCATCATTTTGAAATAGATCCATAGATGTATGATCTTGTTTATCCAGATTAATGAGGAAAGTGCATATGATGCCAAGTTTAATTGTATGGATAGAAAATTATTTGAATAATATAGTGTTGGCCAAGTCATAAAAGAAGACATGTGTGGAACCTATCTTAATGTTTGAGTGAGTATGCTCATCACTAATCGTTACATCAAATATTAGCGGCTTATTTTCTAATATTTCAAAACCAAGGAAATGGAAATACATAATTTCTATGTACTCAATCAGATGAAGACAACCTTTTTCATTTTTATCAAGTCTGCATCCTTTCTACTGCATATTTATCATCATTTGATGTGTTTTACTATTATCAAGATATTTGTATCATGCAATTAGCTGATCTTTGTATAACCAAGATCCCATAGAACCCTGAATGTTTTCATCCTCAAAATATCCAAACTATTTCTAATGATTTCTACCAATATTGTAAATGGAAGAATATTTGAGATGGAGAGAATTATGCTTACCATATATTTGTGGTGATAAAGGTAGTTTACTAATATAAAAGGTATTTTGTATTTCATATTCATGAATACCTTTGGCAAGGAATTTAGATTATGGTAGGGAACTAGATGTAGACGGTTGAAGTTTTAAAAGGATCTCTGGATCAATACAATTTCTGTATGTGAATGAAATGATGTAATGAGATTTAGATCCATCCACAGAAGGAAAATAATTCACCATCTTGTATCTCCCCTCTAGGAGCTTGCAATATTCAAATGGATTTGAATCAACAAGTAGAGAAAAATCATTACATTCATGAGGGAACTTTATACACTGATGGAAGGTGGAAGGTACAGATTGCATAACATGAATCCATGGACGACCAAGGAAAATGTTATAATAGGTTTCAACATATATAACATGATAGATGGTGTCCAACATTTGATGTCCAACCCTTATGGATAACGTGATATTTCCTGAAGATTGTATCTAAACATCATCATAAAAAAAATAGTGATAATATTAGTTCCAATAATTCCTTGATTATGACTTAATCATCTTAATAGTTTCATGGAACATATTTTCAATTTAAATCCATTATTGATAAGAACATGTTTGATTTTATGATGGGTGATGAGTTCTTCAATATACAACGAATTTTTATTTTGTATATTAGGGTTCAAGATATCATGAGGACCAAATGAAGTAATTGGACTACTTGGTGAAAGGTTGGCAATTAAAGCTTTAAATTGTTGGATATTGATATCCTTAGGAACGCATGCCCCCTTAAATTACATAATTAAGGATTCCTTTAAGACTGATTGATGACTTGAGTAAATCCATGAGGTATATTTGTGTGTTGTCTTCTCTGATTGCTTGACAATATCATATGAATGAGATAGAGAGAATTGGCATTAGAATTTTTTGGATCAATAGTAAGTTGAGGATTAGGTGTTGGAGTTACAATAGTAGTAGAGGGTAGACTGGATGTAGGCACATAAACCTTTTTCTATCGCATTGTCATAACATAAGTACATGTATTGATTTTTACAGTTGTCATGGAATGAGGTGTTTTATCAATAAAGGAAATATTGGAACTAAAATCAATATAGTTTAAGGATTTTCCCTTATCTTGAGCCTTATCATTTGTATCATGTTTCAAAAATGGATCCTTAAACACCTTTAGTCCTTCATTCAGTGTGTTGGTATTTATTTTATTTTCAATTTCAATATCTTTGTGATCAATTAAATATTGAATGTGATGAAAAATTCTTATATAATGATTAGTAGAGTGTCCATTAATGGGATTGTACTCACAATATTTTTCTTATTTGTACCACACGTGTTTTGGTTTCCCTTCTTCAAAGGGTCTTGTGATCAGATAAGTTACCATATTAACACTTACAAATTGGTGAAGGAAACTATAAAGACTTTCTCTTAGAGGTGTGAATTGTCTTCGTTGGACATCATGGGGAGTAGTTTCTTTGCTAGTAATTTTGATTGTTTGGTTATTTGTGTTGGTTATTTTTTATGGTTGATTTTGCACATTTTGAACATGGAAAGTATCATTGACCCCATAATTAATATCATTGTGATTGCGATTGAGGAATTTCTATTTATCATGAGATTGTTGATTATCCTTGTTTGATTGATCTTTCGAAGGAGTTTTGATTAGACCCTTGTGTTATGTTGTGGAGATTGTTTTCATGTGTCTAATTTTTGAAGACTGTACACTAAAAGTGTTATACACTCTCCATAGTTTTCATGTGTGGAAGTGTTAAAGACTATACACTAAAAATTATTGGCCTCGAAATATGTGCCTTATACCTCAAGAAATGTACTCTTCTCATATGGGTGGTATTTTGACCCATAGGTCTATGGGGCGGTTTTGACCCATGGTTTTGGTACCCACTGTATTGTATAATTGCTTAAGAAATTTCTTATTGATGTAGGGAAAAATAACTTCGTAGAGGTGTGTGAATTCAAGAGAGTTTATTGAGCAAAACTCCAAAAAATATTGGGTATTGTATTGAGAGAAAGAGGTGTCTTGTAATAAAATTTGAGAAAGGGATTCTTAGTGGACATACCCCAAATTAGGTGAACCAAGTTAAACACTATTTCAATTTTTTGTTCATTTATATTTTGCACTTTTATTTGAGATCTATAATATTTTTCTGCATATTAGTTTATACTATTGTGATTCTGTGTGGGATTGTTCCACATATTTTACCCTTTATTTCCTAACACCTTGGAAATGAGATTCCTTTCTATTTGTGCTCCTTTTTAAATGAATTCCTTGAAATTTATTAAAAAATGAATTTTCATTTAGAATGATAGTTTCGTATTAAGGTTAGGAATGAAAATACTCACTAATTATTTTTCAGGTATAGAACAAGGAAACCAAATTGTGATTCCTCTCCGTCATTGAAGAAATAATGTAAATGTTTCATTAACCCTTTCACTGGTGTTACAAAGGTCCATTATTGCAATTTCTCCATCTAGATTGAAGGATAAATGTTTAACAAACTTCTCTAATAAATCAGCAAAGGTTGTAATCAAACCTTTTGGGATATGTAAAGAACCAATCTAATATTTTTCCTCTTAAAATCTCTAGGAACAAATGCAAGAGATAAACGTCAGTATAGGCTACCTCTCTACATAACATGAAAAATTATTTAACATGTTCTTACGGGTCATGATTTCCTTTGTATTTATCAAATGTATGGGTTTCAAAATATTTTTGAAATTCTATCCACAACATTTATTTATCGAATGAATAGGGGGAAAGTTCTTCAAAATTAAATTGTTTTCTTTTCTTTTACATCCCCATTATTGTGTCTTTCATGTTTTTCCATTCTTGATTGAATGGTGAGTTTGTGATAGGAATGTTTACTGTTGTTTCAATTTCATTATCCATATGAACTTTTTCCTCATTGTCTTTAGCAACTTTAGAATCCATATTTGAAAGTTACTTTTTCATCTCTTTAATTTTGGTGAAAAAGGATTCATTTGATTTATTCATGGAAGCGCTATATTTTTATTTATTATTTCTAGATTCGGGTTGACTTATAATATGTTTCAAGTTTTCAATTTCTGAAATCCGAAGGTAATTTAGCTAGCATTTCTAGGAGACAAAGAAAAACTTGATGTTTGTTTTATCTCAAAATTTCATCAAGTTGAGCATGTTCCTCTTTTGAAATCTCTAGTTGTTTAACTTCTTCTTCGTCATCAAAAATTTCTATGTGAAAAGGATTTTTGTCTTTTTTGCCAAATATTTCATAGTGTTTGGTTCGATTTTCCACCATTTTTTATTAAAAAGGCTAAAGACGTAAAGTAAGAGGTGATATTGATGAATCTGATTCAAAAATATTTCCTTGATATGAATTTAGATTTGAGCGATATTCTTAAAATTTAGGTAAAGTGAATATCTGTAAGTATAAGCCTTAGATTCAGTAGGGTTAATATGCTTAAATTTAGACAAAGTGAATTTCCAAAAGATAATGATTTTGATTGATATGATAAGATAGGCTTAAATATGGAAAAATTGAATGTCCAAAAGATAAGGCTTTTAATTAATAAGATTGGATAGGATTAAATTTGGAAAAATTAAATGTCCAAAAGATAAGGGTTTTGATTGATATGATAGGATATGATTAAATTTGGACAAAGTGAATGTCCAAAAGATAAGGATTTTGATTGATAGAATAGGATAGGCTTATACTTTAATATGGTTACTCAAGATATAAGACTTGGATTGAGATATTGATAATTTGATAGGATGATTTTGATTGATCAAGCTTTGATGTACTCAAATAAATTTTTATTTGGGTTTGTAAAAATTATGACTTGGATTTGGATTTGGAAAGGATAGAAATATTTTTTTATTTTGGGATTGGATTGAATTATGATGATATGAAAGTGGAACACAAACTATTTTTAACTAACAATTCAAATAGTAATGAAAGATAGATATATTTTTAGAAATGATTTTCAAAATTGTTATAAACTAACAATCAAACAATAACAAAAAATAGGATTTTTTAGAACAATTTTTCAAAATGGTTTTAAGCAAACAATCAAAACAATAAAGGGAAAATAGGATTTTTTTAAATCGATTTTCAAAATTATTTTTAACAAATAATCAAAATAGTTTAAAGGGAAAAATAGGATTTTTTAGAAAAATCTTTCAAAATTATTTTGAACAAATAAACAAAACAGTAAAGAAAAATAGGATTTTTTAGAACGGTCTTTCAAAATGATTTTGAACAAACAATCACAATAGTAAAGGAAAATAGGATTTTTTAGAACAGATTTTCGAAATGGTTTTGAAAAAATAATCAAAACAATAAAGGAAAATATGATTTTTTAGAACATATTTTCAAAATGATTTTAAACAAGAAATTAAAAAATTAAAGGGAAAATAGGATTTTTTAGAACAGATTTTTGAAATGATTTTGAACAAAAAATCAAATCAGTAAAGAAAAATGGCATCCCCAGTTTGTTAAGATTCCTATGGATTTGGA
Organism: Taxus chinensis; assembly: GCA_019776745.2. Lineage (NCBI taxonomy): Eukaryota > Viridiplantae > Streptophyta > Pinopsida > Cupressales > Taxaceae > Taxus > Taxus chinensis. The sequence continues at coordinate 51,141,773 of CM034147.1, forward strand.
TAATATTCACTCACCAATACTTACATATAAATGAGTACACACATCAGAAAAATATCTAACTACATATTATACCCCGCAATGAATTAAGAATGGGGTGGTCACCATAGATAATTATTGGTATTCCTCACATGTATTACTATTCAAGTAGGAAGGGGTGTTACCCGTTTCATTGGGTGGTTCCTCAATATGCCAACTACTTTGCGGTTCATGTGGTACTCCTCACAGTGAGTTATAGGAGTATGTCTAAGTACTTCCCAAGTTAAGTGGATGATTTCAAACCCTTATCCAAACCAGCAATGTAAAATTTTTGTTTATTAAAATTAAGAAAAGTTTTATTTTTCTTTGGCCAAAGAAACATGCATGCAAAGTGTTAGTAGTTTGTTACTTGATTTTAATCATATATTCAAATAAAGTGGTCCTGCACAAAACTAATTAGTAATTTCCCGATAAGCATAATATTAGAAGAAAACAACAAATAATTGTGTCCATTTTTTATTTTCAAGCTCACTCAAGAGTGGGAGAAAAGAGTATACATGGATTTGATCGAAACAAAAAATGGATATATGAAAATATAATATGTTAACACTATTATAATTTTGATTAAACAAGAGATTAGGATAAAAAATACACAAAAACAACAAAAGAATAAAGATGAGAATGCTAGAAAACTAAAAAATTTAAGTAACAAATTACCACAGTATGTTAGCGTATAACCAATATATTAGCGCATCTAGTAGAATGTGATGTGTCAAAATTAGCAGGAACTTGACAAGGTCATAACTTGAGCTCGGGGTGTCTGTTTGAGTCCGTTTTTTTTAAAGCACATGTTTCGATGAGACGAATGCAATAGCAAACCACCCTACTGGTTGGGGCAAGTTTCGGCACATTTTCGGGCCCTAAATCTGCCATCTTAAGGCCCAAAATTAGGATTTAAGTTGAAGTTTGGTTTTTTTCTATTTTTGGGCATTAGTTAATTTTAGTCTATTAGTTGCATTATGAGTTAGAAAGTTGGAAATTCCTCCAGTTTAGGAATGTAGAAGATGCGTGGCAATTTCTGTGCCCGTACGAATAGGCATGCAAACTTACTAAGAATGGCAAGTTCTAGTAAACTGCTAAAAATAGTAATTTCCGCCACCTAGAGTAGATTTAGTCAAGTTAGTTAGAGTTTGCTTGACAACTCGAGTTGAGAGTTGTTTTCCTATCTAGGAAACATTGTAATTCATTATTCAATAACAAAGAAGGAGATCTATTTTCTTTTGGGGTTCATATTATTTGTAGAATATCAAGTTTGTTCATAATTTGGCTACATTAGAATATTAGTGCAAGGAGTGAAACACTAGTGTAAGTAGTTGAGTTGTAGCATGTAAACTGTGATGGTAGCACATATGATAAGAAAATAGCGTAGATAGTTGAATGGTAACATATGAACTAAAATAGTAATGTATGTAGTTAGATGGTAGTGCACATATTAAAATGGTAGTGTAAATTTCATGTTACGCTAGCATGGGTAGTGCTATGGTAGCGCAAGTAACCTAGATGCACAAAAAGTAAAAAACACAGCCAATTTGACTGGTTTTTTAATACTTCTCACAATATACTCCATGAAAGGCCCTAAAAACTAGTAGGTGATTCTAAAATAGCTAGAAGAACATAAAAACAAGGTTAATTTCACAAAAAATGATGAATAAACAATAAATATGTGAATTTTTCCCACTGGGTATGCCAAAAATGTATATAAAGAAAAACTACACAACGAAAGAAACTATGCAAATAAAATCAAATTATATATTTCATTTGTATCTCCTTGTAACCTCGGATGAGATCATTGAATATTTAAATGAAGCACTAAGCTTGTTGAATCTCTTGATAAAAAAAAAAATTGGATGCTCGAAATATGTTCCAAATGGAATTATATTTCAACTAAGAGCAGAGTGATTGAGTGACTAATTTTATTGTAGATTCATGATCGATTGGACAATGTAACAGCATGTGAGATTGAATGATAATCTAACACAATGATGATGTAAATCTCAAAGCTTCCAAAGATCATAATTGGAAAGAAATGAGTGATAATTTATAGATGAAGGATGAGTCCTTGATTTTAATAATTTGCTTGTCTGATCTAAAGTTAACTAAAGCAAGATTTAATTATTTAATTGAGTTTCCAATCTATTTGAGAGTTGAACTATGATTTGAGATTTCATGGATGAATTGTTTTTGAGCTTGATAAAGGTCGTACATGTTTTCTTTTATTTAGAATTAAATAGTAATTGTATGTATTTTGTTTTATTCACCCAAAAAAGTGATGTGACTTTTAGCTTTTGCATTGATTTTCTTTATTGTTGGAATGTCATTCTTTTTGGGAGATATGTTTAGTTAAGTCAAATGCATGATTTGATTTAATCTAATTTTTTTCTCCTACACATATTTAATTGATTTATTTTTCTCTAGTTAACTGGAGATGTTAATTATGGAAATGATATTAATTAGTTGGAGAAGACGTGAGGTGTAAATGGATAATGTGTAGGATTTATTTAATTATTTTGATATGAAATTAGCTAATATATTAACTAATAGGATAAAGGATGAATAACAAAAGTGATAGGATTAATTAATTAACCATGGGAATGGGATATGAATGTGACAAGGTCCATAGAAAGAATATATAATTATTTGAGACCATGTGCAAATGATAGGAATGATTAGGGGAGTTGTGTGACAATGGTCATAAAATACCATTGAAATTCACAAAATAGTGGAATATATCGAAAGTGTTTGAAATTTTTTCATAATGTTCTTTTTTCACTCAAAATTGCACCCTAATATGAGCATGGAAGATAAAGAATTCTAAGGTAACATGGGATTGTCTCCGAGTGTGGGACCTGTAAATCAAGATAGACCTCTAGAGAAGGTTGGTTCCTCTACATATCCTAATGATAAAACTACTCCTACAGCTGAAAGTAAAACTACATAATCCTAATCTAAGCATTCAAATGGACTAGGGAGAGAGATGCGTGGAAATGAAATCCTAAAATATGAAAGTGGTGATAGCACCAAGAAAAGGGGGATCAATCTCTATGAGGGAGAATTGAGAAGAAAATGAAGGAAGGAGAGGGTAGACAAGTGTGTCATAGGCCCAAAATAAGATATTCTATATCATTCCATGCATTGTAAACACAAATAAAAGGAAAACCTGAAAGTATAACTCATACACAACATTTAATGAAAGAACATAGAGGTAAGAGGCACGACTAAATGAAATCAAAGGGAGGAGAAGAGCCACTTGTTGGCATGTTATTGTTTATATTTTTCATTGTGTGTGCATGTATACTTTGCTTAATGCTAAATCAAATGAAGCAAGAACTACCACCTAAAATAGTTCTACAATTTAGCTAAAACAAAGCATAAACACCATCATGATAAGAATTAAACAAGGGTTAGATGCTAGCATTCATCAATACAAACTTTGAAACTAACAATGCTAAATATCTAAACTCCTCTATTCTCTAACAACAAATAAATGAATGGACCTAAGTAAGCTCCATGGCTATCAAAATAGTTGTCCTTAATGCTCCAAGAACCTAGGAATGGAGGCTAATCAAAGTTGGGCTATAAGACCCTTTTGACACCTCCCATATGACCCAAGCACTTTAAGAAAGAGGCTTAACTCTTCAAGATAATGAACTCTCAAAAGGGCAAGGTGCAAGCTCTTAGTCTCTTTGCTATATGCTTTGCATTTGCTCTCTTAGAAAGTTTAGGTGTAAGTAAAAAGGTAGGTGGAGGGCTCTTTATATAGCCCAAAGGATAAAGGATTCAACACATTCTCATGAATGTGGGATAAAGGTAAAACATGATTAGGAATGGATAAGGTTGCTTTATTAAAGGTAACCTTACTTTAGAAGGGTTTAATACATGTTTAACAAGTCATGGGAGTTGGGGGGTATTTTAATTAATCAAAGGTGATTAATTAATAGGTAGATGTAAGCTTATAGAAGCTAATTAAAGGAATATTAATACGATTTAGGCTATTATAAGGGGATTAAATCAATTAAATATTGATTTATTGGTTAAATGGAAGGGAAAGCTAATTAATTAATAATAATTAATTAGTCTAGGTAGAAGGGGTGATTTATTAACGGAAATTCGTTAATTAGGGCATTTGTTGGATAGGCAACTTAATTAATTAGCTTAGTGTAATTAATTAATGATGATATGAGGGAAAATGAGTGCTCTTAACGATATGTCATTGATTTGCGAGAAAGGGGATAATTAGCACAATTTAAGTATTTAAATTGCTTGGGCGTAATTATAGGTGTCTACATTTGCCCCTCTTTGGGGTGGCGTAAGTGATGCCACTTCAAAGATAGTAGACAGAAAATATTTTGAAGAGATAGAAGAAAAATTAGTAGGAGGGAGAGATGCCCCCTTGAGTGTCGATGGGGTGATGAAGGAAGCCGATCGACGATCGAAAAATATGAGAAGTAGGCAGAAGAATGGGGACGAGGCAGGATGCCCCGAGGAGAGGGAGAATTAGGGGTAAAAGGGAAGTCGTGTAGAAGAAATATGGATGAGGGGAGAGAAGAGCTTAGCCTCTAGCTACTTATTTGTTTGGAACAAATTTGATGTCATCATATTGCCATAGGAACTACATCATCGGTCCTTATGAAAAATATAAGCATACGACAAAGGTAGAATGACATGAAAAGCCATACTACGAACAATTGTCCATTGCTGAAAGTACCAACTCCACGCAACATACAATAATGCAATGCAATACGAGAAGGAAACAAGCTCATATAACAGGGAAAACAAGTACGAACGCACATATCTAACCCAACAACGGTCAAGACAGTTGTACAAATATTTTGTTATTAGTGCTGAAGAGATCCACAAGTTCGTGATTGATGACAAGGGTTAAAAACGATGCCCCAAGCAAGGATACATGCAAGGGGAAATGAAAATGGACACGAGGTCCATGAAAAGCATTTGTGTGCAACGAAATAACACCAGGCAACCAAAATTGCCCCAGAGTACAAACGAAGCAAGCAGCTAGCTTTTGTGAATGGTTGTGAATCCAGTAATCTGCGAGTCGTATTAACTGGGGAAGATGTGAGACAAACCAACAGGATATGGAGAAAATACCATGCGCAAGACACAAGTTTCAGCCGTAAGAAGCAAGTTACCATTTTGTAGGGTGTTTTACTTTTTAGGAATTTTTTGAAAAATTTTGCCTTGTTTTCAGATTTTTTTGATATATATATATATTGTTTTTGTTGTTTTCTTGAAACAATGTTCTATTGTTTTTGTGTTTTTTGAAACAATTTTCTATTGTTTTTGTGTTGTCTGAAACAATTTTCTATTGTTTTTGTGTTTTGTGAAACAATTTTCTATTGTTTTTGTGTTGTCTGAAACAATTTTCCAAAGCTATGTGCAGGTAACCAAGAAAGCATGGATGCCCCCAACGTTAGGTGGGGAATATACAAGGGCAGAAGCCACGCGCTTATGAACAAGAAGGTGAAGTCTTTGAGTTGCCCCCAGCGTAAGATGGGAAATAACGAAAGACCACGTCCCTTACAGATGAATAGAAGAAGGCAAAGCCGGATCAAGGCTGCACTAGATGGTGTGCACAAGGAAACTCGAAGGTAGAACCAGGTCCAGGACAAAGACAACTACCCTTCTAATACAGAATGCTTGTGAACAATGAATCCTCCCGAGGCGCCGAAAATCAGTTTTCACCCAAGGACTTGTCCAAAGTGCCACAATTGTGTGGTTTTCACTAGTGGACGACCTGTTTTCTCTTTTTCTGTTTTTTTTTTTTATGTTTTTATATTTTTTGTGATTTTTATGACTTTCTTGTGCCATGTTTAGGCATAAAACCTCTTAAGATGCATGGCATTCATGGGCTCCCGGAGCTCATCGCCATTGGGGTGAGCTAACTTGTATGCCCCTGTGCCATACTTGGAAACTATGACATAGGGTCCTAACCAGTGTGGTTCAAACTTCCCTTTCTTTTCTCACTCTGCTCTGGTGTTGAACTGGTTCTCCTTCATAACTAAATCACCCACCTCAAACGGGTGAGGGATGATTCTCTTGTTTAGTTGCGGGAGATTCTGTGTTGATATACTTTCAGGTGATTAAGAGCGCGAATGCACCTCTCATCCAGGAGCTCTAACTCAGCCAATCTTGCCACTCGGTAATCTTCATCCTTATCCAAATAGTCCCGAAGAGAAATTCGCAGGGATGGGAGTTCAATCTCTAAAGGGATGATAGATTTTGTCCCGAACATGAGGGAATATGGCGTCGCACCCGTAGGAGTGCGAATTGATGTTCAGTAGGCCCAGAGGGCTAGGTGGATTTGTAGGTGCCAGTTTCGACCAGTTTTGCTAACCATCTTCTCCATTATCCTTACCAAAGTCTTGTTTGTTGCCTCAGCTTGTCCATTACCCTGAGGGTAATATGGCGTGGACCATTTCAATCTGATTTGGAACCGTTGGCAAAGACATTTCATAGTTTTGTTCTTAAATGACTTCCCATTATCTATGACAATGGCTGCAGGGATACCATATCGGAAAATAATGTGATTCATGATGAATTTAGAAATCTGTGCTCCTGTGACATAGGTTAAAGGGACAGCCTCCACCCATGTTGTAAAGTATTCTGTAGCTGTGATGATATGTGTATGACCATCAGATGAGGTAGGAGTAAGCTTCCCCTATTAGATCAAGTCCCCACTTGGAGAATGGCCAGGGTAGTGGATCGGTTGTCAATGGTTGCGATG